>JZSA01003636.1:0-26727 GCA_000956155.1 Cotesia vestalis | reverse complement strand
GTTTTTTTTTTTTTTTTTTTTTTCCCTCTTATGATATCTAATCAAAGTCTTTGTTTTTTTTTTTTTTTTTTAGATTGGTGTTAACAGGCCTTGGCGAAACCCAGTTTCAAACCAATTCATACAACGCGTGGTGAGTTTATTTATTTATTTTTTTTTAATTTTTTTTGTTTGCTTTAAATATATGAGAAAATAAAAAGAGTAAAAAAATTTAAATTTATTTTTTTTACGATAATTTATACATAATAATATGTATTTTATAAATAATTAAAATTAAATTACTCTTTTTATGTATCTCGTATTTATTTTAACTCAATATTTATTATTTTATTTTAATATATTGTTATTATTAGTTTATATTTATTTAATATTTTATTTTAACAATGACACGTGCACATTTTTCACAATGTTATATAATATTCTGAGATTTATATTTATTTATTTATTTATTTATTTATTCGTGACTAGTATGAGATTCATTATCGTCGAGCAGTATCTATTATACACGAAAATGCTGATTATCACGCGATTTAATTAAAGCTTTTTTTAAGTGACTTTTGTTCAGTATATTTTTTTATTAATATCAACATTTATATTAATAATATAATTAATATTATTTACTCCATTTAGTTGCTAAAAAGAGTTCAGTTAATTTTTATTTTTAATTTAAATATCAAATTAATAAAATAAATTTAAAAATTATTTTTTTTTCTAAAATAAAAATGTAAATTTTAAATATTTTACTTGGAAAAAAATTTTTTTCTAAAATATTAATTGAATAAAAAATTAATTGAACTCTTGTTACAACTAATTATTTAAAATTTATAAATTTCAATAATAATGATTAATAAATTTAATATATTCGCGGTCAGTTTTTTCGTGTTAAATCAGACGCCGGCGAGTTAAATATCGTCACACGCGGCGTCTCTCGTAAATCATATCCAACACTTATAATTAATCTCACAATATAATTAAATTTTCTCTCAATAATTTAATCATCATCATAATATTTAATATACTCCACATAATTATTGACAATAAATATTAAACAGCTATACATAAAATTTTAAACATTCCAGCAATAAAATTATAATTATAATTTATAACAATACAAGCTCAACAATGCAACCAAAATTAACAAATAAACTTTTAAAATTTGCTTCATAGAAGGCTAATTAAATTTAAGTAAAAAAAAAAACAATTAACATTGCAGTAAAGTATATATACATTTTACACACAAAGGACTTAATTAAATTTCCCGTAAAAAGCTTGAGAATGACCTTGATTTATTATCAAAATTTTCCTCCTACGCTAAAAAAAAAAAAAATTCAAGTCGGCGCTTATGATTGAAGTTTTCAAAATAAATATTTCAAATAATAAATGAGTCATTAAATAATTAAATCAGCGTGGATCGGACCTGCCGAGATAACCGCGCGTGACGAGTTAACATCATTCGTTTACTCTGAGATTTATTATAATCTAACTTTTATATTATATATTATATTAATTAATATATATGTATTGTTTAATATTTTATTTGCATTTAGGTATTCATCTAATGGATACTTTCTGTTGCCTAATTTACATATTAATAAACCCAGTCATTGGTAATACGTTTTTATACCAATAAATAATTATCAATTATCAATAATAATTATATCAGCATTGGATAATTTTTTTTTTTTTTTTGTTAATTAATTATAGTAATATCCACCCGTACTATCAACTGCTGATTTGCTAGTACTTTGAGTATTTTATAATTCGTAAATTTATCAGTTCTATTTAATTAATATTCAATATTTTTGTTAATTAATTATAGTAATATCTACCCGTACTATCAACTGCTGATTTGCTAGTACTTTGAGTATTTTATAATTCGTAAATTTATCAGTTCTATTTAATTAATATTCAATATTTATTTATTTAATATGTCAGTGACAATTTATTTGTCAATTACTGAAGATATTTAAATTTCAATATTTAAGCAATGGTAAAAATAAATTAGCTTGACTTTAAATATCCACAGTGATTAACAAATAAATTATACAAACAATAAAACAACGGATAAACACAAATGATTTACAACTCAATAAAAAAAAAAAAAAAAAAAAAAAATTATATAAATATTTATAATTATGATTGCATTGATATTTGAACTATATATTACATTATTTATTATATAATAAATTTTACTTTGATTTTTTTTATTAATTGTTGAAACAATACGGCAATTGAATATACATTTATTTATTTATTTATTTTTTTTTTACTGTTTTATATATAAGTGCAAGTAAATTCAACAAATTAAATTTTTATAAAATTAATAATAAAAGATTAGTAATTTATTTTTTCTGTTAAATGTTTTATTTATCTCAAGGTTTTAACTGTAATATGCATATAACAATGTATGTGTACGTAAACGCTTTAATTATAAATGGAGCGTATTTATACATATATATTTTTTATCTTGTATATAGATAAGATTTTTTAGTTAATTTTTTATCATTAAAGTAATCATTGTAACACTTCGTTTTTATTTTATTTTAATTTATTACTTATTTTTATCATTATTATTTTTTTTTGTTTTTTTTTTGTTTTTTTCAATTAAATTATATTCTATTAGCAAGATTATATACAGAAATTATTTTTATTGCTGTTCGTAAGTTTAAAATTAAACCAATAAAATTATCAAAATATTAACCCTGTTTTATTTTACTAAATAAATGTAATTAGAAATAAAATGAATTTTTTATTCAGTCAGTTAAAGGATAATTTATTAAAGAATTAAAAAAAAAAAGTGCGAACAGCAATAAAAAATAAATATTTAAAACAAAAAACGAGGGTTTATTGATTAAAAATAATGAATAATTAATTTACTAATCTATTATTGTTAAAATATTTATAATTATAAGTAATAATAAAATCTATGAGTAATAATTATTATTAAAAGTTAATAATTAACTTAAACGTGATTATTAAAGTTAGATTGTTGAGCACAATTATTGATTTCTATTAAAGACTTTCGGGAGGCGCTATGAGCCGAATTAATGTCTGCAAATTCACCGGCCGACTTACCCTTTCGCGGCAATGTTGTGGCTTCCCCGAGTGACGGTAGTTCCCGCGGCTTCCAAATTGGTGAACCTGATAATAACGACGTACAGATTTTTTTTTTGTATCTTATTTTAATTATTTATCACCTTCTCACTCTTATTTTCTCACTAAATATAATCATAATAATTCATAGAAAAAAAATTGTCTAAAAAAAAAAAAATATCTTCATTCATAGGCGCCGACTTTCGTTTAAAAATTATGTTAATAATACTTATTATTAGTAATTATAATTATTCATAATAATTATATATACGCAAACATATTGGTTCATTATAATATCATTAAAATTATTGCTGTACTACATTATTAAATAATAAGTTATAAATCAAGCTTCTCCACTTGCCCAATTTATTGCGGGCTTTCTTAACAAGCAATTTTTTTTTTATCTTTTTTTTTACTATGCATAGGGCTAGTAATTGGTAATTATTTTCGTTTTCTACCAGTTGGGTATCCTCAACCTTTTTATATACAAAATAATAACAATAATAGTAATAATAAAAATAATATTTACGAAATAGTTTTGTTTAAACAATCTAAATAAATAAACAATGCAGCAAAATAATTATTATTTTTGAGGTGAAACGTGCCGGGAAAGCGTGCAATAATTTACGTTATTCGTAAATATATTTTAGAGCTTTCCAACCAAGTATAATCCAGAAGTCGACGCCTATGATTGAGAAATACATGCAACTTAGCTAAATTTTAATAACCCGTTACCAAATAATATACTTTTATTTTATTTTATTATTATTTTTGATAAATATTTAATTTTTTATTTATAATTAATATTTGCTTACACGATAGTTAATTTTTCTACTTTTATTTTTTGATAATTCTTCAGTAAACTTCTTTTTAAAAATAAAAAAAATAGAAAACAAATAATTAAAATTTTAATTAGTGATTAGGGTTTAAAAATTTTTATTTAGAAATTTTTTTAAACTTTATGTGCGGTTTTAAAAAATATAAAAAATATCTAAAATTAAGTAAGCAAACTTTAAAAAATAAATCTTGAGTACACAGTAAAAAATTTTGCGTCAATTTAAATATTTAACACAAAATTTTTTACTGTGTAATTATTTACCATCGAAAATTGAAATAGAAGTTTTCTAAAAGAATTACCAATCTACCTTTACTAAAACAAAAGACCTATCATAAGCTACATCATTGCAAAAAAAATAAAAATGCATGAACAAACTAAAAATATCAACAAAAGTATATTTATAATACCGATAATATCTACACCGGCAATTCACTGTACGGATCAAAATTTTTAACTCGTTTAGGCAACCTAGCACGCCTCTTACCCAGCTCTTTAACTGAAATAGGCTGATAGTTCTCGGGCTGGTGCGACGATTGAATAAGTCTCGCCTGGCTGCCAGTGCTACCAGCTGAGATGGTCGAGGTGGTACTCAGAGTCAGATGGTTAGGAGTTCGTCCCAAATTGGTCTTCTTCTCGCCTAAAAAAGCCTGGGAGTCCTCCTCACCCTCAGACTTTGTTCCTGAATCCATATCAATCTTTACTTCACCTAAAATTATTTATTACCACACGAAAAATAATAAAATGTAAGAAAGAGTAAAGTCAAAAAATTGCCATTTTTTTTTTATAAAAATGACAATTTATTAGCACCTGAGGTATCACTGATGGTTTTGCTACGAGTACGGAATGAAATTTGTTGGATAGGAATGTCGTCGCAATCTCTGTCCTCGGAACTCTCGTGTTCAACCGAGGATTTTGGATGGCTGTGCTTTCTTCTTGAGTTCAGGGTGTTTGACAGGATCTGCTGCTTGTTCGCTTTCTTCGAAAGTGTCCCAGTCGCTCCGCCGGAATTGCACGGGGTTCCGCCATTCAGACCTTGATTCTGGGCCTTATCGAACTTCTCCACGTGTCCGGTAGACATCCGCGGGGCCATTGTCATCGGCGGTTGAGTTATGTTCGGTTTTGTCGATGGAATACTCATATTTCGAACTGATTCGCGAATTATCTGGCGTATTGTTTTCAAAAATGCATTTCTGAATTCTGTCGTGCTGTAACAAAATTATTTTATTTAAATTAATTTTTTATATTCAATTATTTATTACTCATTAAATAAATAAAGTAAAATTATCTATTTGGTAAAAAGTCCAAGCGTACAATCTATATTTAACAGCAATGATTAAATGTCTCTATCAACTGATAGCCTACATTATTTTTTCTTTACTTTATTAGTCTTACTTAGAAAAATATTTCAATTACTAAAAATGACATTTAAAAATTTTTTTGAATTAAATTTATTTAATATTTTACTCAATTAATTTTTTTCAATGGGTTAATTAATGAAATAACTCATTCAATTGCTATTGCTTAAACTTAAACATTTTAAAAAATATTTTTCAAAACTTCCATATCTACTTTACGATTTAAAGTTGTAATTATGATTGTCATTGACGTCAAAAGATTAAATCCACTGACCAATAACAAATCGGACCTATTTTTTCGTTGTCTTTACGCAGTTAATGAAAAAAAAAAAAATAAAATAAAACTCAATTATTGGAAATTAATTAGACAGATAAAAAAATTAATTAGTGTCATAAAAACGGCAATTAAAAAATGTATTTTCGTTATTTTATTCCTCCCAGTTCAAGTACAGCGTCAATAACTACAAGTTTTATTAAATATTTCCGTTTAAGTAATAATGATTTATAATAACTTAATTTTTTTTGGTTTTTTAATTTTCGCAAAGTGTTTGACTACAATTGAAGCTGTAAATAATGTTAAAAACGGGTAAGTATCTTTTTTTTTATCCAAGCATTAATTTAGATTAATTGAAAGTCTATTTATTTTTTAATAAAATTTTTTTGTCCAATTTTTCAAGTTTAATTTATTAAAATTAAAAATTTTAGATCGGAAAAATCTACAGAAGTAAAAAAATCAAATGAAACAATAAGTTCGCCTTTTGCTTTGATTGTAACAACTGTCAGCTCGATAATTACTGAGGACGAAGCGTCGAAAGAAAATATTAGGATCGAAGAAATCGCAACTACTCATAACCCAGTGCGAAGAAGAAAATTTCGGCCGAATGCATATTATGAAAGTGGTGGAAACTATGAAGCCGCTTTTGTTGTTCCTCAAGCACCCAAAAGTGTTTCAAAGAAACCTTTATCTATAACAGAAAGTGTAACTCCGGAGCTGAGAAACGAAACTACTCCTCGAGTCCTCACGCTTGAAGAAACAATTCATCCGATTGTAAATGAGTTCGTTAAACGCGTTAGACGCGTTAAAGATTTTTTATCTACAGCTAACAGAACTTCAACTTCAACGGCTCACCCAGTAGAAACTTCCTTCAACCCAAGAGACCCTAATAATCCGAAATTAAAATATTACCAAGACTTTTACCGCAAAGTTCTCAATGATACCGTTGATAATACCAATTCTACACAAGATCATCGGGATAGCAGCTTCATTAGAGCTTACTACGCGCAGAAAAATTTCCCCACTCCTATAGACTATTCTAAGGAGGACGACAGTCTTGTTAAAACTCTAGGCGGTACGAAAACTCTGGAAAAATCCAAAAGATTGCCTTTTAACACTAAAGACTTCTACAGTCCTAAGTACAGGCAAATGTCTCAATTTCATTATGACTTCTTTCCCCGTTATAATGGTTCAAAAGTATACGTACCGATTCATGTATGAATTTTTAAATATTTAAATGTAATGTAAAATTTATTAGTAATTAATCATATTTATTTTTATGTTTTTTTTTCGTTGATTTTAATAAATAACTATCAAGGTGAATGATTTGTTTGATGGTTAGTTATATCTGTTGATAAGAAATCTGAGTCAGTTCTATTTGATATCTTATCCGTGTCTCGATTATTTTTTCTAAATATAAATTTATTATTTTATGTCAATTAAAAATTTTAAATATTGTAAAATAAAATGCTTGTAATAATTATGGAGACTCTAAATTATTTAAATAAATTTTCAATTCTATTTTTTTTTAAAGGTAAAAATTAAAATGTTGATTTTTTAATTTTTTATCAGTCATAAATATTTTTTAATTATCTGTAGCAATGCGTCTTATCAAAATTAAATTTTTAATTGAAAAGTAAAATTGTTATTCCAGCAAATAAATATTTCTGAGTAATATTAATTACCTGTTGGATAAAACGTAAACTTTTTCCGATCGCCTCTGTAATTGACTTCTTAAGTGAATCAATTCCCACAGGAAATGAGACTCCATGTCCTTGGCTGAACTAGCGCGCACCTGTACCTCAGTTACTGGAATAAGTACTTGATAACGAATTATTTCCACTTCGCTGGAATTCGTTTTAGTCGAGACGCCCTGTAGGATTTTAATAATGTAAAAGCTTTTGAGTAGCTTCAATCTACACAATAAAATAAATAAATAAATAAAATAATTTTTGTACCATAAGCTTTTTCTTTTGCCGCAATCGCTCTTTTCATAAAAATACAACCGCGGATTTGAATACAAAGCACATTGCATGAAGCTCCAGTCCTTTCTTTATTTTACCCAAGAAGTCTGATATATTCAGCCACTCCACGCCGCCGTATTATTTAGAGAATAAAAAAAATTTTGTGGCCAGTTTATTTATATAATAAAATTTATTATATTTGCTTTAATAAATTTCTTCATTTATTTAAATAATCTAATATAAATTTTTTATTTTAATTACCTGCTTGCATGATTTTTGATGCTGTCGGAATAAATGGTCGAATATTGCGCCATACTCTTCGTGAATTCTCTGCATTTCGTTAATATGCTCGGCTACTTTTTCCATTCCCTTCAATGCCTCTGTAAATATTTTTATTTTTTTAAAATAATTTTTATTTTTTAAAATAATTATTATTTTTCAAAATAGAATTCAATATTATTAATTAAAATTAATTGTAAAATAAAAATAAAAAAAAAAAAGAAATGCTGGGTGTGGGGTTCGAACCCACGCTCCCATCTGGGAACCAGAGCTTAAATCTGGCGCCTTAGACCGCTCGGCCAACCCAGCTCGATTTTAAAAAAATCATACGTCGTATAACACCGGTAGACAAAATTGAGGATTTAATCACGTCAATTTTCTATATTTTAACGAAAAAATGTTGTAATTAATTATTACTCATCTCAAATTAGTCATTAAAAATTTAATCTTACTCAAAATTCAAATAAATATCAACTTTACTGATAAAAATTAAATAATTAACATCGAATTTCTCTCAAGTATTTTTCAATAACTTTAAAAAAATTAATTACTAATTTTTAATATTTTCTTTTTAATTACAAAAGTCATATTAAAATTATTTTTATTGAAAAAATTGAGAGCAAATAATTATCAGAGTATTGACTATGCGGCAAGGAAGTGGCTCCATCTACCCAGTGTAGCGCGTAAGCATTAAATTTATGAAATGCGAGGCTGATTTTTTACTTTATAAATTTCATTAAAAAAAATATTTACATTTAAAATCATAAAAATATTTTTTAAAAAATAAAAATTACAAACTTTGAATAAAATTGATAAAAAAATTTTTTTTTAGCATAAAGTTAATTAAAATTAAATTAAATGTGATGGAATAATTAAGAAATAATTAGCAAAATTGTTAATTATACGTATGAACATTGTTTTAGAGGAAGAAACATTTAAAGCAGATTTTTATATTAATTTCAGAAATATTTTGCAACAGTTAATAAAATAAAATATTAAAAAAAAATTGTACCGGTTAAATGTTGGTGTTCTTCGCTCCTTTCATCAGTAAGATTTTTCAATTGTTGTAAAAGCAAAGGATACTTTAGTATCCTTTGAATAGGTTTAATTAAATAAGATTCCAAAGTTGATGAATGCTGCTGTCGTGGATTTCTTGCTTGTAAAAATTCTTGTAGTGCTTGATTTCCTTCGTCTGTTAATTAGTTATAATACAGAACACATTTTTATTATTATTATTATTAAAATTTAATTATTAATTAATACATTTATTTTAAAGCAGCTTTTTCATGTCTTGTAAATAATTTAACACCATTAATTATTTTAATTCGCTCAAATAAACAACTGATAAATTCTCTAGGGCTTTTGTAATTGAAACTTGATGAATAATTAACTTACTTGGATGCAAAACTTTTTGAGCCTTTGAGTGACTGGCACAGAACGAGCTGTATAATTTGAAGTGATTCACGTAATATAAAAAGGCACTTCCAATAGAAAACAGGACACCCTACAAAGTCATTTAATTTAAATTAATTATTTTGAAAATAAAAACAAACAAGTCCTGGAAAAAAAATGATTAAAAATTTTCAATTAATTATAAAATATAATTAAATAAATTAATGTTTGCTATTAATTTTATAAAATTAGAAACTGGTCATTTTATTTAATTACACAACTGGAATTTCTATTTATAATGTCAAAGGTAATTGCAAGCACGTTACTCAAATGGTATTTAATTTGACTGAACATTAGTGGAAAAGCGAGCAATTAATTACCTCAAAACTATTTTAAACAATTATTCATTTTTAATTTCTACAACGTTAATTTTACCTGGATTTCTATTTAAAATCACTAAAAATTTATTTCATGATAAAGTAATAATCCAATTTGCATAAATAATTAACAATTTATTTAAATTTTACCTTAAATTGACTTGAATGGTCGAAGTTATTAAAATCAGCCTCCATTTCAATAGCATGATCAAGATTTTGCAAAAATTGCCTTTGAAATGTTACAATTTCTTGTATATTACCGAACAGTGCGTTTATTTCGGCATTTGACAAGAATGTTTCTCGTTTTAGCGGCTCCAGATAATTTTCTAATAAATTATTAAGATTCTGAAATGAATAAAATTATTTTTTTAATATAATACTGAAATTAATAGACATTTTATAATTTTTTAACAAATAAATTGAATTAAAAAAAAATTTATTTAAAAAATTTCATCTTTAAAAGCTCGAAAAAAATTTTTTTCAATCATTTTTAATTTAATTTTTTATTGAGTAAATTATTCGTGGTCTCTTAATAAATCTCGACTTTAGTAAAGAAACTTGAAATAGCTTAGACAGGCTCGAATTGGAATAAAAAAAAGCGAAAATATAAAATTTGTAAATGGTAGTGTTTAAATTTACCTTTACGTAAGTACGTTCAGTATCGATGAGCTCGCAAATAACTTTTTTAAGTTTTTCCGCGTCGCTGAGCTGTCGGCTCGGCGTTAATACTTGAGAATGAGAGCTTACGACACTGCCAGTAGGACTAGATTTACGTGTTTCGCTGGGTGAGCGACAGATTCCAGTAACTTGTTCAGCAGTCTTCAATAAATTTTCAATCTCAAATGAATTTGTTCGTGACGTCTGCTTGTTATTTTCTAATTGAGAACCAGAAATACAATCTTTCATTGTAAAGGCACCGTCGTGCATAATATAACCACCACCACCACTCTCTTTGCCTAAAAGATAAAGAAAGAAAGCAAAGAAAAAAAATATATAAAAATAATAATAATAACAACTGTTAAATTAAATTTATGTCTCAATTTTCAACGAGACTACTGACAAATTCTAAGCAATTATTTTTTAATTGCGCGAGACTAATGAGATCGTTAGATTGAGACTAAATAATACTTTTCAAGACATTTCATTGATACAACAAATAAATAAAGATTTTTAGTATTAAATAATAAATGAAAAAAAAAAAAAATAATTTAATTAAAATAAAAATGTGTAGCTATTAAATAGGGATGAAACTCACTCCATCCTGGTACGGCTGGAACAATCAGCCCGGAAATCATTTCTTCACTGATAACTGGCGGATCTGTAGGCGGTGGCGGACATACCAGGCTTTCAATATCATCGGTTACTCTCACAATACCCGGTGTAACGTCTGGTGGCTCTGTTCTAGATGACCGCATCATCATGCACAAAGCTAATTCTTCTTGGAGTACACTCTCCAAGTACATCATATCCAGATCGCTTACTATTGCTCCATTTATTACCATAATCTCATCGCTTTTAATAATACCTGAAACATTTATTACACTTTTAATTATTTATTTTTTAGTATCAGACGTCTTGATCCTCCGACAAAATATCCCCGAGACTAAATTTAGAAGGACTTGCCTCCTGAGATTGTGAACGTTCTTAGTTTAGAGACTTTCAAAAATAAATTATTTGATTTTTTATCAAGTTATAATTTAATAATTTAATTGAGTTAGTTAAAGATTAAAATAGATTTTTACGATGAGCAAATTTTAAAAATTTATTAACCATGAATTTTTAATTAACTTTAGTTTTAATAAATTGAGTAATTTAAGTGAAAAGTGATATGATGAGTTAAATTAGTTTATTATGATGTAAAGCTTTGACTAAAACTTTGATTAATTATGGATTAATTATGTTAGTTACTATAAATATCAAGTATCGGTAGAGACCGAGCTCTTAGGCAACAAAAGCAATTTTACGGTACTCAAAAGCTCAAAAGTTAATCAACTTTAAGGAAAAAATCTTCTTCAAAATTTTTTATCGAAAATTAATTAAGAAAAAATATTTAAAAGTAAGAAAATAAATTTTTTTAATTTAATTTTATTAAAAAGTTTATTTTAATAAAATAAAAAAGCTCTTATAATTTATCTAAGCAGAAAATAAATGCGGTTTTTCTCTAATGACATAGATTATTGCAAAAAGTTGATTGATTTTATGACTAAGCCTGGATTACACTTTATATGTTCGAAAGAGAAATAAAAAGAAGAAAATAAAACAAAAGTTACAACATATTGAGCTTTAAAATAGGTCAAAGTCACTCTGCTCCGTACGAGAGTTAATAAATTTAAAAAATAAATTTATCGAGTGTTTTTATATATTTCATAACTTCTGGAAGCGGATTTATTTTGTAACTTTCACTGGAAATATCGACAGGAAAAAAAGTTTTTAAAAGTAATAAAATAAAGAGCTAGAAGTCTTAAAAAGGTGTGAAAAACTCCGCTAAAACTTAAAATGTATTTTAGGTGAAGAAAACAAAACTCTAAAGACAAAAAAAAAACAGAATAAACTTTTTAAAATTACATTATTGGAAGTAAAACTATTCTATAAAATTTACATGTAAATAAAACTATCGATTTCTTTTCTCCACATTATATTTCACGGGAAGAAATTCAATTATTGAAACTACTCGGGTTTATGCAAGTAAAGTTTATCACTAAATTCTTTGCTATTTTTAAAATAATTATTGAAGTTTTGAATAAATTGTTTCTTTAATTATACCACAAAATTTATCTTGAAATTATTTAACGAATAAAATCCGAAATAGTATCACCGACAATTTAAATAATAATTCTAAAAATTTATTACAGTACACAGAAAGAAAAAAAGTCTTGAGTCAAGCGTAAATTTTCTTAAATCAAGAAAATCTTAAGGAAGACTGAAAATTTCTTGAATGAAATTAAAATTTGTAGAATGAAGTTCAATTTTTTTAAGCCAAGAAAATTTCTTCTTGCTCCAAAATAACTTCAATATTTCTTATAATTTTCTTGGTTCAAGAAATTTTTTTTTCTTTGTATGAATTAATTTTATTATTTTATTTCAATCACTCAGTACTATATGCTATATATATATTTCTTAATCGTAAAAATACACAGAGCCAAATATTCGAATAAAATAAAATAATTAATAATTTTAATCGAGAATATATATCTACCAGAAGTTCAATAAAACTTTTAAAATATAACAATAAATTATAATATTAAATATTTAAAGCGTAATTGATAAAGTTTTAATTACAGTGTCGCAGGATAAATTGAATGAATAAACCCAATAAATCAGAGCTTAAATCTCAATCGGATAATTCAAAAGAGCAATTAAACTACAGGAAACTAAAACTGCCGGTTATTAGTTTAATAAAAAGTTTACAAACTGGCTTTGCTGAAGTTAACATACTTGATACTTAACTAGAGGTATTACAGCTCTTGAAATTGATTGTAATTTAATAATCACCGTTTTGCATGGCTACGCTTTTATCCTCGACACGACTGACGTAACAACAGAGTTCGTCCTGTCGATCCGAATTTTCTATAAGTTCCGCCTCAACGGAGAAGCCCCACATTTGATCGAGAGTATTTCTCTGAAGTTCTACTTGATAAAGTATTTTTGCGCAGACCTCGACTACTTCGTGGGTGTGTAGCTATTTTATAACAAAAATAAATTCAATTTTATTATTATATAATAATTTAATAATAAATATAAAAATCTACATCTACAATTGATTTATCACAAACAATTTATTTTATCTGCAACGAACTTACGTAAGTTTCAATTGTATCTGTCCTGTGAGGCACAAAGTAATTATGGTCTTCCATTTCGCGTCGTTTCTTTACTCGGACAAAATGCTCCATTGGATTGAGACCTTTCCTGCTGCAGGCATTTGCCAGGAACTCTTCTACTGTCATTCCTTCGCGGAGGAAAACTGATACAAACTAAATTAAAAAATAAATTTATTTATCTTGAATTTTATTATTTTATAATAAAGTTTTAATTAACTAATTAAATTTTTTTATAGAAAAATAACTTTCAAAATTTCATTACATAAAAAAATTTTTTTACAAAAAATAAAATAAAAAGTTAAACTCGTTTTTAATCTCAAAGTAACTTAATTATTTTTTTTTAAATTATTTAACGAGTTCCGGAGTTAGTTAAAGATTAAAATAGATTTTTACGATGAGCAAATTTTAAAAATTTATTAACCATGAATTTTTAATTAACTTTAGTTTTAATAAATTGAGTAATTTAAGTGAAAAGTGATATGATGAGTTAAATTAGTTTATTATGATGTAAAGCTTTGACTAAAACTTTGATTAATTATGGATTAATTATGTTAGTTACTATAAATATCAAGTATCGGTAGAGACCGAGCTCTTAGGCAACAAAAGCAATTTTACGGTACTCAAAAGCTCAAAAGTTAATCAACTTTAAGGAAAAAATCTTCTTCAAAATTTTTTATCGAAAATTAATTAAGAAAAAATATTTAAAAGTAAGAAAATAAATTTTTTTAATTTAATTTTATTAAAAAGTTTATTTTAATAAAATAAAAAAGCTCTTATAATTTATCTAAGCAGAAAATAAATGCGGTTTTTCTCTAATGACATAGATTATTGCAAAAAGTTGATTGATTTTATGACTAAGCCTGGATTACACTTTATATGTTCGAAAGAGAAATAAAAAGAAGAAAATAAAACAAAAGTTACAACATATTGAGCTTTAAAATAGGTCAAAGTCACTCTGCTCCGTACGAGAGTTAATAAATTTAAAAAATAAATTTATCGAGTGTTTTTATATATTTCATAACTTCTGGAAGCGGATTTATTTTGTAACTTTCACTGGAAATATCGACAGGAAAAAAAGTTTTTAAAAGTAATAAAATAAAGAGCTAGAAGTCTTAAAAAGGTGTGAAAAACTCCGCTAAAACTTAAAATGTATTTTAGGTGAAGAAAACAAAACTCTAAAGACAAAAAAAAAACAGAATAAACTTTTTAAAATTACATTATTGGAAGTAAAACTATTCTATAAAATTTACATGTAAATAAAACTATCGATTTCTTTTCTCCACATTATATTTCACGGGAAGAAATTCAATTATTGAAACTACTCGGGTTTATGCAAGTAAAGTTTATCACTAAATTCTTTGCTATTTTTAAAATAATTATTGAAGTTTTGAATAAATTGTTTCTTTAATTATACCACAAAATTTATCTTGAAATTATTTAACGAATAAAATCCGAAATAGTATCACCGACAATTTAAATAATAATTCTAAAAATTTATTACAGTACACAGAAAGAAAAAAAGTCTTGAGTCAAGCGTAAATTTTCTTAAATCAAGAAAATCTTAAGGAAGACTGAAAATTTCTTGAATGAAATTAAAATTTGTAGAATGAAGTTCAATTTTTTTAAGCCAAGAAAATTTCTTCTTGCTCCAAAATAACTTCAATATTTCTTATAATTTTCTTGGTTCAAGAAATTTTTTTTTCTTTGTATGAATTAATTTTATTATTTTATTTCAATCACTCAGTACTATATGCTATATATATATTTCTTAATCGTAAAAATACACAGAGCCAAATATTCGAATAAAATAAAATAATTAATAATTTTAATCGAGAATATATATCTACCAGAAGTTCAATAAAACTTTTAAAATATAACAATAAATTATAATATTAAATATTTAAAGCGTAATTGATAAAGTTTTAATTACAGTGTCGCAGGATAAATTGAATGAATAAACCCAATAAATCAGAGCTTAAATCTCAATCGGATAATTCAAAAGAGCAATTAAACTACAGGAAACTAAAACTGCCGGTTATTAGTTTAATAAAAAGTTTACAAACTGGCTTTGCTGAAGTTAACATACTTGATACTTAACTAGAGGTATTACAGCTCTTGAAATTGATTGCACTTGTATTTAAAATTAAGTGGCTCGGTTTCAATACTTGGTATTAAGTCTAAGAGGATGAAAAAAAAATAACAGAATGCTCTGCCGTAAATAATAAAGCTTCTTACTTGGTTTTCGGGCACTGAAACTTTAACGCTCTTCTCGTCATCCCTCGAGGACATTTGCAAAGACCTGCGACTAGATCCACTATTTGATCTTGACAAAAGTGGAGGTCTTCGTTTAGTTGCACCGCGGCCAGCTAACAAATTATTGAGCAAGGACGGGCTTCGGGCGCAGATAAATGCATGGAAAGAGGACACTGTGAATACGCCAAGTTTGTTCAGGGTTTGCTTTGTTGCTCTCGATACATGAGTTAGTAGACTCTGAAATAATCCAGCCAAAAATTGCATTGATTAAAATTTCATTCTTCGATAAATTTGTTTTAAAAAAAAAAAAATTGAAGAAGCTGTAAGAAAATTTTTTTAGATATACACTACTGCAGATGAATCTTTGCACCGGTTTATAGGTCACGGCCGTAGCCAGGAATTTATTATTGTACATTTCTGACACGAAGAGAAATCTAAAATTTGGAATTGTTTCAAGATCCTGATTTGCGGAGAGTTTATATAATTAATTTGATAAATAAAAAATTGGTAATTTGATCGTGGAAGAAATTTTTTATCTTGTGAAATATTGACATTTTTTTAAATATAAGCTCACCACGGTGTTACACTCATCGAGACCTTTCATTTGAGTACCCACATCAATTTTTCATATATTTTATATATTTATATATATGTATATATGAAAAATTTATCAAAATGCATGTGGGTACTCAAATGACAGCTCTTGATGAGTATAATATCGGGATGAGCTTATATTTTTAAAAACGTCAATATTTAAGAACGTACAGTGCAATTTATCAAAGCAAAATTTTAATTCTTTATAGCTCACAAGTTACGGTAGTCATATAGTGACTGCAAGGTTGCTAGTATTTTAATTAAAATGAATAAAAAATTTTATCTCTAACTTGAATTAAAAAACTTTTTAAAATAAACTTTTAAAATCCTTGAGAGTAAATACATCCTTCATAATTATAAAGAAATCGATTTTTTTAATCAACAAATATTTATCTACCGTATTTTTTTTTTCCAAGGCTGCTGTAGAAGCCTTTAGAAATATACTCATAATTAAACTTAATTAATATATTCATCAAAGCATCTTTTTGTTTGTAGAATTATTACAGACCAAAAATAAAGATTTTAAAATAGTTGGCTTACAAATATCAGCTTTAAATGATAAGCCTGAAACACACCACTAATTATCTTAATTGGATAGCATGAATGTTCGCTCTCACGCAATTATGTTCGCTGATAAGCGTCATGAAACATCGATCGATAAATTTTTCGTCGCTTGAGGAAAATTCTGACAGAACTGTTTATAAAGTGACGTACCTTCGGATTGGGTAATTCTCCACTCTGCAAACTTGCCATATAACATCTCAAGCGGAATTGCTCGCAGTGAAGACGCTCGAGATTCTCTTCCCATTGAACAATTTGGTTACTAATCTCCTGCTTAGTTTCAATGTCAGAGACAACGGATTGCTGGAGATCAGCCATATGCTTCAATTTGTAATCCTGACAAATTAAACAAGGTCGTGCAAGTTAATATTCTTCTTCATAATCAACTTTGTAAAAAAAAAAAAAAGTCAAAGAAGAAATAAAAAAAAAATTTTTATCCCGGATAAAAAATTTCAAGTTTTTTCGGAAGCAAGCCTCTGAAGAAATAAATAAGTGCTCAGTACAGCCAAAAATGTTGAATTAAAGATCTGTTAAATTAACTCACCGACTCAATGGCTTTTTCCAACCGGAAAATTTCCTCCTGTAGTAAATGTAAAGTACCAGTTTTACCACGGTGTCGGGCAAAAGCCGCGGCACAGGCTGAGTGAATGCTATTCACCCAGTTCTCGAGTTCCACTTGACACGGAGCCTAAAAAACAAAAACTCATAGTTTCTCATGGAGTGGCATTGTATGTCTACCGATCGTCGATAAACTCTTGGTTTACAAGTGTCTAGACTCTTTAGAAAACTAAGAAGACAAGTATAAGTGCGGAAGTCGCTAGTAAAAAACAACCACCAGCATAGAGCTTTATTTTTTTATTCTTTACGACTAAACAGTTACTTTTTAAGATAGTACGCAGTATTATGAAAGCAATATTTTAAGAAATCCTCGAAACTTTGAATATCAGTCATTAAATGCATAATACATATCGATACTGCCATTCTAATACGTCGTATCCCACATTTAGAAAATTTTACAGCAGACGGTAAAAACAGTTCATTTTTAAGATTGTTCAAATGAGATTCAACGGATGAAAATATTTATTTAAAAATAGTTATTAAACTATTTGACCTTTGAATTGCATAATATTTTTTAAAAAAAGTCAATATGTCAAATTTTGTGAGATACGACGGATTAGAATTGAAATTGAATTGAATTTATTGATTTATGCCAAAGCCTTCGCTGGCCAAATGGCAAAAGAAAAAATATAAATTATGTGAATACAATAAATATTTAAAGTTTTTTAGTTTTAACAGGAAAATTAATTTTTTTTTTCAACTCTTATTTAAAAAAAAAAAAAAAAAAAAATTCAATTTGATAAAATTTCTACCTGAAACAAGTAAGCGTCTCCAAATGCAGTACTTAAACAGAATATGTAATCTCGCTTAGGGTGCTCCGGAATCGGTTGCATTATCGCGCCATCCACTATAATAAGGTGCTTCGGAGCAGTCTCAACAGCTCGGCTTTCTTGGGACTCGCAGGGATAAAACAATAGGGTTGTACCCTTCAGACAAACCCAGTAGCCCTTCCAACCGCGTTTCCTCGCCAATTCAATTTGATGCTTTTTGCGCAGCAACCATTTTTTAACGCTGAGATAACTGGAGCGACAAAAGTACAAAAGGAATTATTTTTAAATGAAGGAGACGCTTTTTTTTATGGTAAAAGATAAATTAAGTGTCACACGATAAAATGGATGTTACAATATGCCAATTACGGCAAATTGGGTGACGTACCCAGCTTTTCGCACTGCTCCGGTGCAGTTAAATGAAGCTGCTGCAGTGCCAGTTTGCTTTCCGCGGTAAGGTGAATTCATAACACTCTCTCCATCGTCATCGTCGCTTACCGCTGTTGTTAGTGACATACGGTCGTCATCTGACATCTGTAAAAATAATTAAAATTTAAATTTAAACTCTAATTAATTATTGTCAATAATTAAATTATTGAAATGTTAAAAAACTATTATCGAACAATGAAATTATTCAAAATTTCACGGTTTATTACTCAATTCAATTAACTGATTATAATCATAAGCTAAATATAATTAAATCCTGTCCAATTAAATGCTTACGTCATAAGAATTATTTACGTGAAAATAAAAAAAAACGTAAAATGTTTCAAGTGCTCTCAATTGAAGAGAAAAAATTTGTTTTTATTTTTTTATTTCAATAAAAACGAAGATACTTATTACGAAGTCACTAATTGCTCGCAATGAACCAGAATTTTGTTCAACGCCAACAGTATTTTATCATCAAGCTTCACTGGAATAAAATGAATTAATTCCACAATGTTTAAATTAAAAATCAAAGTATTTTACAGCTCCTTGTCACATAAAACGTCATGTTAACTCAAACTTAACGAGTAAACATAAAAAAAATCTAAAAATGAATAACCCCTGACATTTCAATTTCAAGCGTGTCATGATATCCAATTATTCGTTTAAAAAAAAAAAAAAAATTCCTGGGATAAATAACAGGCTTTATAAAATAAAAATTCACCCCATAAGCCAGGACCTTTACCTTCTTGCCAACGAAGCCATTAGTGAACCTTATTTCCGGATCAAAACTGACGACCTTTCTCAAAAACTCGGCGTTGCAATCATCCGCAGTGAGATGGGGATGATAATGACAATAGCAGCTCTCTTTGAGGAGCTTCAAACTTTTCTTTGACGAGCCGTTCATTTTGTACATAATTCCTTTTTTCGCGTAACTCAAACCGTCGATATAGCGATGAGCCCAAGTACTGAGCGCGCCGTTAATTATTTTCAACAACTTGCAGTAGTAACCCTCAACCCCAACTTGGTTGACTTTTTCCTCAACACTTTTGCAATTGTACCAATAAAGTTTCTTGGTGTCGTTAATGTTAATAACACTTATGGTGTGTCGCTTGCACAGACAGATGAGCTTTTTGCACTGCTTTCTGTGTAGAGTTTTGAGATCGGTGTAACCCTCGGCTACACTGGTATCACCGCTCACTGCCAGCAGATCTGGAAAACTAGACGCACACCCCAGTGACCATCCCTGATCTACCATGCTTCACTCAGACACCTATAATAACAACAATGACAGTGTCTGTGTCTATATCGGTGAGCGTAATATAAGAATCCAAGCACAGACAAATGTTTTAGTAGTAAAAGCACAGCTCGCCATAGTTTTAGATCTAACGGTTAAATAACAGTGCTTCCTAGTGCACTAGTGGCTGACTGCTTGATGTTCTCTTGCTTTGCTTTACTTTATTTTCCCTTTTTTCTCAGTCACTGTCCCACATTCTCGCAATTGTCTTCGATGACGAAGCTGGATGGATTCTTCATCAAGGGTGGCTTCCATTATTGTCTTCCAGTTGCTGCCAACTGTTTTCTCTTACTACTTATTATTTATTATGGATGCATTTATTTGTGATAAATAATAATAATTTACAAGACTTATTGATAAAAAAAAAATACTTGAAGTATTTTATTTTGATTTATTAAAAGTTTTTTTTTTTTGATAAGAATAAATAAAATATTTTATTTCTTCTTTGATTTTTAATTAATCATCGAATCCTTTGTGTCTCATAATAATAGATATTAAACTCGAAAATTCTTTTATCGCAAATTTAACGCCACAAATAACCAATGTATACATTACATACAATGTAAATATTTTATAAGCTCTGCGCATCTTACATCTCTTCTGTCAGAGTTAAAACTACGCTCCATATAATTAAAAACCATTAATAATTAATGAAATGCTACTAATTTACTAGGACGTTATTTACTTTTAATTATTTATTATTATTATTATCAATATTTAGATAAATATTCTTTAACAATTTAATTAGCTTGTAAATAGTTTTTTAAACAGTCGAAAGACTATGTATATAAAAATAGTTTTTAAAATATTTATTTTATTTAAAAGTACTGTTTTTAATAAATAATTTGTACGTATGTGTTAACATAAAATAAAATAATTTAGATTTTATTGCAACCGGAAAACATTGGCTAATAGTTTAACTAAGCCAATCGTTACAACCGGAAATCGATATGATGCACTCGTACAAATCGACACAATAAATAATTAAAATTTAATAATAAAATAACTATTTCACAAACAGGTTTTAAAATAACTCTATTTTTATCTTGATTCTTCATTATTAAACTTTTCTTTTATTCAATAAATGTTTCTTCAACATCCAGGTACCTGGTTATATCGCGCGTTAAAACATTTTTGATTTATCCCGCTATATTAATATAAATACTAATTGCAATTGCTATTAATTAACCCACGATCACACTTACATCACAGTAAAAGTATTTTTAATATTATTATTATTACAAACGTATATATAGATCTGTGTATTTATTTATAAATTATTTCTTCAGCTGAAAATTTCTTCGATAAAATAATTCCCAAATCATCATAAACTGCGCAACTTTGGCCGCGTTCACCCTCTGGATCTTTAACGGTCGACGTCCACACGCAGCAAAATATATCTGGACGTCGACCGCGTGCCAATGTTTCCAACAATTTACTGACCTACGATCTCAAGACATCAAAAAGTCTTCATTGTTCTAAAGTAGTCTTCTTAGAGCCCCTCAGTATCTACCCGAAGTAATTTATTTCTGCTAGATAGACAACTAACCAGCTATCGGCACTAAAATTCGAGAAAATAAACTTGGGATTTATTTTTCGCCTTCCATGTTGCGAATTAATCGGTTAAAAACAGAGAAGAACACTGATAAGCTCCACTAAAAATCACTAAAACGATAATCGGTTAATTACGTAGATAAATTATTTTAAAAATGATTATCTCGTCCCGGAGCGCGGGTGAAGCGCGTCAGTACAATCTGGGGAGCAAGTTGTTGAGTAAATAGTCACTGGCAGCTAACCAGGATGACGGACATGGTACCAACGGCGCTTGCTCGTTGCTGATAATGGTATCAACTGTTATGAATAGTAATAATGTTAGAGCGGTGTTGGTGTGTAGGTGTTTAGCTCTGGATTGGAATCTAGTCTGGACTGGAGGAGAAACCAGCTGCGGGAATAGATAGAGCCTGACTCTAGTCAGTGTTACACTACCTACTACCTCCTTATGACCGAATCAATAACGTTGCAGTGACGGTAACGTTGTGCCAGTGATGCTTTTCGTTGGTAGGTAGCGAGGTAGCTGGGTATGTAGGTAATGTATATATAGCGCCGATGGTTCAACCTCCAAGCTCTTATACGTGTGGGATATTCGTGCACAGCCCTCCTATGTGTAATTTTAACTCACACAGGCCGGGGATTCCAGATAAATGCTTGAATTATTGGGCATGCGCGATCGCTCATTTTTATTCTACTTATTTTTAACCCCACTATAGTGTTGGTACCGCAACGCGCCAATTTACTGTTGGCAACCCCGCTGTTTTATGTATTTATTTCTTCTTTGTTTTCTTTCCAAACAGCTCTATTTGTTTTTCAGATATTTTTTCGGTTTTTTTAGTCCCCGGTATTGAAAATGTGATAAATTATACGCTCCTAAGGGTAAATGATGTTTCAATTTATTTATTTTTAAAATAAAAATGTTTTTTGTAGTTCAAATTTTTTTAATTAAATATAATTTAAAATTCAATAAGTAAAATATTTTTTTAAATATCAATTTATAATTATTGATAAAAAAGTTAGAATTTAATTTCTAAAAAATATTTTCTTTTTTTTAAATTATATATATTCTTCAAATTTATATAAAAAATTAAAAAATAATTTTTTTTTTTTATTTCAAAAATATTAAAATAAAATTTTGTGAATTTTTATTAAAAAATCTTCTGTGAAGAACAAAATTTTAATTAATTTAATTAAAAAAATTAAAATTTTTTTGAGTATTATTTTAAAGATTTTTACCCCCCGTTTTTTTCTGAATAAAAAAAAAATCTAGATGTACGTCATTGGAACTGCATTAAGGGCGAGCCGCTATAAGCACTTGCGCATGCATAAATTTTGAAAGCAAATTTAATATTGGGGTTTATTTTTCGTTTTACCGCAAGCTCTTGGCTCTTTGATATCTCGTAATCAAAACTCAGTGATACTTTTGTAGAAAAATAGCAAATGAGCGTCAAGTATCTGGCTTATATCTCCGTCTCTGTCCCTTTTGCCGCGAGATATGAGAAAAAATATGTTGTAGATAAATAAAGAAAAGACGTAACTATTTTCCACTATTGCAACTTTATATGCTTTATAATTTTCTATACCCTAGCACAGGGTCAGTAGGTTATCGATATTTGTCCTTTTAAAAATAAAAATAGATATACAAGGCTGAATTACTTTGAGTTTATATTATATGTATAAGTAGTACACCCAGTGTATGAAATTTACCATTAAATTTATCCTGACATTTCTATATAAATTTACTATCTAGATATAACTTTGTATGTTAAACTTTTATGAATTCAAATTCATTTTTACAATTCAGAAAATTACATAAAAATATCTCGAGAATAATATTTAGCAAAGTTTTGTGATAAATTTTTTAATAGCTTTGATATGAATTTATCTGATTTAATGCTTAATTTTTTTTTTTTTATTTCATAAGTTAAAAATTATTTTGAATATTTATTGAACCGTAATAAACATAAATGACTAAATTTCAGCGATATTGATTGACAGTACAGTATGCAGTAAATACTGAGTAATAAATAATAATATAAAACATTAGTTTTAATAGATTTGACAACTAGAGTGATAGATTGCGCTGTGAGAATTTCAATTCTCTGATTTTAAATATCGAAATTGGATACAATTTATCGCGACATCAAAGTGAAAGGGTTTGTTCGGAATTTACTGGATTTCAGAGGCTGTTGAATTCAAATTGAGTGAATACCTCACATGCTTCTCTCTCTCTCTCTCTCTCTGTCCGGAAGTTATAAAAATATTCATGTAAAATGTCGTAAATTTTTTATTATTAAATTCTACTGACACTGAGCGGACTGTTATTCTTCTTTTATTGAAAAGACTTAAAAAAAAATTGAATTCTATGGATATCTTTATTTTTCGCTCGGTTTTTGCTGACATTTTTTTGTTTAATTAAAATTTTTAAAATAAAATAAGAAATTTGAAGCAAAAAATAGAATATTAACATTTTTTTTATTTATAATTCTTATATTGAAGAAATTTGACACCCAGTCGATCGCGTAAAATTTTTGGCAGCTTTTTCATACGTTAAATAATTCACTGCATTCACATTATTTGGTGTCCAAGCAAATGTATTCATGAAAATTTAAACTATGTAAAGAATTTTGGCATTTCCTCTAAATAACGGACGGAGCATTTTATTTATTTTTTAAATTTCAATGTATTTTTATGAAAAATTACTTTTAAATTCTCATTCGTCATCCGAGTAAGACAAAAAATGCTCCAGTTGTTTATCCAAGTATAAAAAATAAAATAGGTATCGTTTATTCTCAGAAACTTCAAAACTTTTTAAAAATACTTTTTTTTTATATTATTTAAAGCCGTAGATAATAAAAAATATAAATAAAATTTACAAATAATAATTTTTTTACTCATAAAATATTTTACGAGCCGAAATAATTAATTAGCTTCAAAATAAAATATTACACAAAAAGCAGCACACCTAAAATAATAATAATAATAATAATAATAAATTCTGCTTTAATTATAAATTATTCTGAAGAATATTCCATTAGATCATTAAAATTTTCACCATCATAATAACGAAGTGACTTATTTTTATAACTACTGAAAGTTAATGCAGTGTAAAAAGTTACATAATATTTTTTACTATAAATTTTTTATCACACGTAACTCGATACGTTATCTCTTTACATAATTTATTAAATATCAGGAGATGAATATTTTTAAATTGCAGTAAGACAGGTGTCGGGTGTCCAATATTAACTGGAGTGTTTTTCTACCCTTACTAGAATAATAAAGAAGCTTATAGTCACATCGGTGAAAATAATGAATGGTTTCTCTTACATAAGTAAAGGGAAGAAAAGATCTGGACGCTGATAAGACAACTGAGAACTGATAAGGTCAATGACCACTCACCTCTGACGACGTCAAGTAGCAGAGTCTTGAGTCTGTACTTTCCAAGGATGCTTGTTGCACAATTCCATATCTGCTGTCTCTATCAGACATGTAATCTGATCTTACACTGTCTTGTCGATCAAATGTTCCACTAGAAAATAAATAACTCCATTATTTATTTATTTATTTATTATTAATCATAGAAATAATAATAATTAAAAATTAACGTCATGTTAAAAATTATTATTATCATCTATATTATTAAAAAAATAAGAAAAATTTTGTCTCCAGGATAGTCAAATGATAAAATAGAATTTTTTAGTAAAATTTAATGTCATTGCAAAGGCCTTAACTTTAATTTGTGCCTTTTCAAAGTTTTATTTCATTCTCACCGATAGTCAATTTATTATAATAAGTATTTAGGCAGTATCTAAGCTCACCCCGACATTACACTCATCGAGACCTTTCATTTGAGTACCCACATCAATTTTTCATATATTTATATATATTATATATACGTATATATGAAAAATATATCAAAAATACATGTGGGTACTCAAATGAAAGCTCTTGATGAGTGTAACATTGGCATGAGCTTATTATATCTTTAAAAATGTCAATAGTTAACAAAGTAAAGTGAAATTTAACAATATTCATTATTTTTTATAAAAAAAAAATAAAATCAAAAATTAAAAATTGTAAAAAAAATAATAATAAATATTTATTGAATTGGCAGATTATTTACTATAATAATCTTTTATATTATTTTTACCAATAATTTATTAGAAACTCTTGAACATAAAAGCTTTAACTTCAAAAATATTTGTCCCAATTTAACTTCAGAGTATATTGATAAATCTAAAATGATTTAGTAAATTTCCAAGTTGATAAACTTTTAATAAACACTTTAAGTAAAAGCGTCAATAGATAAGCAAGATCTGACATTCAAAGACATTTTCTTCCAACTAAAACTTTTAATTGAATTTATTAATAAATAATTATGTTAGCTTCAAGACATCAATACGAAAAATAGACATAAAATGATTTTATAAAAAAATAATTAAATTTAAATCATAAAAATCTATGACTTCTGAGTTTAGTTTTAGAAATTGCAATTAATTAAAATAACTAACCGTTGTTCCATCGAGTCAGTTCTATTTGACCTGTAGCCACTGTCATTGAGGCTATTTTCCTGTCGCAACGAGGGCAATGACTCCCAAGGCGATTCTCGCTTGTGTCCGCGGTCATAACTAAGATTTATAGAATTAGAGGCTGCTGATCCTAGTGTTGAGCTGCCAGATCGCCACCCATCTGAATGTCGGAACCATTGAGCTCTAGCTGATTCTCCGATGCAGCTGGTACATCTTTGCGAGACGCTAGAAAATTTTTTAAAAAATTTATTACTCACACGATTTATTCACCAAAATTTATAGCAATCAAAAAATACTTACTTGGGTTCATACTTAGAATTGTAGTCGCTGAGATATCCTTCTCGTTCGACAGCTTCGCGTTCTCGCTTCTCCCTTATAATTTCATTGCGATCGCTGTAGTATCCGTCACGATCCTTGCTATTTTGCCGGTCGTTTGAGTAGCGATAGGACAGCGGCAGTGTCGATGATTTGTTTGAATTCGGACCTAAGTCATTATTTATCACATTTTTCGTTAGATCATTAACAATATTACTGATATTATTATTAACTTTATCATTTTTGATATCTGAGTACACTGTTCGCTCATACTGAGCGAATATTTTGCAAGTAACGTGAGACGGTGATTTAAACTCAACATAACACGCAGTTTTTTCACGACGAGGAACGCTCATTACCGGTACTTGAGCTAATTTATTATGGTTAGATAGCGTACATGCTTACATTTTTATAAAAAAAAAAAAA
>JZSA01003635.1:0-44959 GCA_000956155.1 Cotesia vestalis | reverse complement strand
CTCAATATATATAAGTTAATAAATTTATTATGATAGCATAAAATAATCGGAAGATTTTTTAATCAAAAAATGAAGTTCATAGTTTTCTTCTTTTAATTAATTTTTTTTTTTTTTTTTTTTTTTCTATAAAATGAGAAGACTTAATTTTATATTGAAAAATAATTTTAAAAAATTTGATTATTCTTGTTATTAATCTCTCAACTATTTTAGTTAAAAAATAAAAATATCTACAAAAATTTGTAATAATTACACTAGCAAGAAAACTTTCTAAAAAACTCCATTCGCTTTATATTAATAAATGCAATAAGAAAAAACACTAGATTGCATAAAAATGAAAAGTTGAATTTAATGAAAGAGTTTGATTGGTGGGAGCTATTGAGTGAAATGAATAAAATGAATAAAAATGTAGATCAATACTCAAAAACGAAATAAGCTGAGTATAACAACAGAAAATCCATAACATTGTAATAATCAAAACCTACATATTAACAAAAACGATAAGAGTAATAAAGAGAAGAAAACAATACGTACCAGTAGAATATTGACGAGTCATTTCATGAACACTTCTTGATCCTTGAAATTTATTATTATAGGGGCTTCTGTATGGATGAGCATAATTATCATTTTCCGGTTCGGAATGTATGTACCTCTGATTATTATTATTCGGATGATAGTAGTGATGAGTGTGAGCATGAGGATGACGTTTTCTCGTCATTTCTGGTGAAGTTGCTGGACTGTCAATACTTGACATTGGTTTGAGCATCCGTTTCAATGTATTCGGATCAAGGCTAATACCGCCGTTTTGAGCATTTTCAATTCTCATATCGTCCGTACTCTTACTCTTGGATTTTCTACTCCCATGATTGCTGTTGTTATTAACTATATTGAAGAAATTACCATTTTGCATTTCGTACTCCGTGTAGTCTGCTGATTTTGTGTGGTGTAATTGTTCTTTACGAAATTTGCTACCTAATGTACCCCCTACTTGTATGCTTTCTGACTTCAGAGACTCACTCCCATTTTGTGTCGCACTGTCTTGACGCTTTATTCCTTTTTTAGGTGATATCGTTGTACCTTTGTCATCTGGACTATCAATCTAACAAATTTTATCATTATTACAATTATTAATATCTCTAAAAACAATATTAAAACAAACAAATCATTTTTTTCTTCCCTATTTTTTAACGCAAATTTTCTGATCATTTATTTAATTAAAAAAAAAAAAAACTTTCATCTCAATTTTTAATTTTTTATAAAAATCCAATTCAAAATTTACTCATAAAAATAAATTTTTACTCTAATTATAAAATCTAAAATATTATTAATAGTGAAGAAATGTAAAAAAATTTTTTCCTCCAAAAAATAAATAATTTTTTTATAATTTCAATAAAAAAATAAAATTTTAATCAAAAAATTGCGTTAAATAAATTTAAATTAAAAATAAAAAATTTTAATTCGAATAAAATGTGCTAAATAAAAATTGAAAAAAAAAAAAAAAAAACTAATACCTGTGAACCAACAGTAGCAGTGCCAGTAGCAACGTTAACAGTTTTGGGCGTTGTCTGGCATGTTTCATTCTGTAGTTGTTTGTCTTTACTGATGTGCCTTGACGTATCACCGTACTTGGATGTTTTACCTGGTGTATCGGTAGTATTATTGACATTGTCGTAAAGTGAAACGCTGGATGTTGCGTTGTTACCTATCTTGTCACGTCCAGGCGTCATCTCTACATCCCCGGACCGGGGGTTCAGTACCATGTTTCTAGGTAACGACACGGGGCCTGCGCAAATAATAATATATTAATAATTTATCCTTTCAATCAGCTATCAATAATTTATAAATAATCCACCGAGGCTCCTTAGTTATATTCCAGCATACTTGAACTTGACACTAAAAATACACCCAGTGAATTGAGTATCTTGGAGTCCTCTCCCCCGTGAATAAATTTAGCTAATTCAAGAATTAAATAAATAATTATTATTAATAATTTTAACTCACCGCAAGGACCTGCTGAAAATCTCTGGTCTCGAGTCCGTGAGATTCTCAGTTGCTCAGGAACCATGCAAGTGCACTGCGGAGCTTTTGTTCGACTAGGAGAAGCCGGTGTAGAAAGAGGTTTCATCCGTGTTTTGACCTTTTGCTTGTTGGGAGGCTCCAGCTTCAGGGAATACGAAGAAGGCGCTTTGCGGGGTGTTTTCGTCGAGGGTGACTGGAAAGGCCAAAGATAAAATGTCAATCATTCGCCCGAATAAACCCCACTTTGTTATTTTATTGATAAAAACGCATCTACATCTCCGGCTACGTCTTCTGTCTATTATTATCTATATTATTAAGAGGATAAGGAAAATTTCGTCTCGATAGTTAATTTATTATGATGAGTATTTAGGCTGCATTCAATAATTCTCTATTGTTAAATAAATAATTAAGAAATGACATTTTATCTTGTGAATTATTGACATTTTTAAAGATCTAAGCTCACTCCGATATTACACTCTTCGAGACCTTTCATTTGAGTACCCACATCAATTTTTCATATATTTATATATTATATACATATATATCTATATATGAAAAATATATCAAAAATGCATGTGGGTACTCAAATGAAAGCTCTTGATGAGTGTAACATCGGGATGAGCTTATATTTTTAAAAACGTCAATACTTTAAAAAGTACAGCAAAATTTTATTTATTTTTATTAACTGATTTAATATTAATATTATCACTAATATATATTTACGATTACTTACGCAGCAGTCTTTAAACTGTTTAGCGTCTATTGGAGAGGTAAAGTTTAGACCCCATGTGTCATTGGTCATTGAGTCTTTCCAGTAGATAAAGCATTCTGATGCTTGGCCGATTCTTGTACCTTTAATTTTAATTTTTAGTTATTTAATTTGAGCTTTTTTTTTAATTGTGTATTTTTATTGCAATTTATAAATTAAATAACAAGATTTTGTTTGTTAAAAAAAATTATTTGAGATTTTAACTTGAATAATTTATTAAAAAAAAAAGTTTTAGTTTAAAAAATATTTATAAACTTTATAATACTTGAACTTTTTAAAATATCATCCAGATATTTAAAATCTTCAATTTAGTATTTAAAAAAAATAAGCTGAACTTTAATATTGACTAAAAAAAATTTAATTTTTTACCAATAAACTACTTTTATTGATTATTAACTTTCTTGTTAAGTAAACTTATTATAAAGTTTGCTAAAATAAAAGTTTTTAAAAAGTACACCTATTAATTTAAATATTTTACAATAAAATGTTCCGTCTTGGATTAATGAGGTAAATATTATAAGTTTCTGTGAAAAAAAAAAAAAAAGGGACTGACCTGGTTGGACCAGTCGTACATCTAGGATCTTGTCAACTTGACTATTGTAGGCGGTAATATGGAAGACCATTTCAGGGGAATCCGAAAGACAGCGAATATTCACGGGGACAAGATCCTCTGAAACTTGCTGCCATTTGACAAGACCTGTTTGTCCAGCCGCGCTTACGTGAAAAACTTCAGCCCACAATCTGAAAGTACTCAAAATTTTGTTAATCGAGTGTTCGTCGGTGTCTATTTATGAAGCTGAGCAGTACTAAATGTAATTTCATCTTTTTTATTTAAAAAATTATGAAATAAACTTTTTAATAATTTTACTTCGCAAATTTTAAAGAAAAAAAATTTATTGAAATTTTTTTGGTACTGTCTCAGCCTGAAGAAGTCCAGTCGCTTTACAATTTATTTTAAAATTTTTATTTTTAAGGTAAAAAATATAAAATATAAATTTTAAATTTATAAAAAAAATAATTAAATTTTTTTAATTAATTTTGATAGCGATTGGAGCTTCTTGAAAAATAAAAAATAAATTTTTTGAATTAATTAAAGGAAATACAGACGTTTAAATTAAAACATGCAAAAGAAGGGAATAACGAAACTTAAGCTTATAATATAGATAAAGATTTGCAAAGCATCAGTTGCAGGGCGAGATGAAAGGAATGACAAATATATGTACACATGATTGATAATGCCAAGTGATTGATAATGTGAGTGATTGTGAAGTGTTTGAAAAATTTAAATAGCAATATATATTTCCTGTTGTCAAAGAAAAATTTAAACATCTGACGGAATCCCTTTCAAAAGGAAACCTTTGAAAATTTTTCGCTAAGAACCAATCTATCAATTTTTCTTGTCTAAGTAAAATTGGAAGACATGAAAAAAAATTGTAATTTTTTTTTTTTTTTATAAAAAAAATTGAATAGTAAATATTACGTTGAGATTTATTCGACACAATTAAATGAACATCGTTTAATTGAATATTGTTTGATAACTGCTTACAAGCTAATAGCCGTAGGTAATTTTATTTCCAATGCAAATTAATTATTTTATTTTTAATGCTTTTCAATGACGGTAATAACTTTCTATTTGTGGACGTAATTAATATTTAATAGAATAATTATAAGTTAAAAAAAATTTTAAGTGATCCCTGTTTTAAATTTTATTATTTTTTCATTTTTTCGCTTGACGTCTTTCCGATAATAAAGTGTGACATCAAAAGATCGAAAGAACGCTGTCAAAATCTAGTTCACGTTTTTTTATTCATACAGAAAATTCATATTCTACTTAAATAAATTAAAAAGTTTAAGAATAAAGTTTAATTAAAAAAATTACTTAGTTTTATTAAAGTAGACTAGTTTTTTTTAGTCAATTATTCATTGAGTTTACCAATATGTAATTATTAATTACTTTTTACGTGGAAAAATATTAATTACTGGGCAAGAAAAATTTTTTTTAACTTTAATAAAATAAAATTTAGATGTATTTTTAATTCAATTAAAAAAATGTTAAATAAATTAACAAAAAATTTTATAAAAAAAATAATCTTCCAGTTTTACCCACGGTGATCAAACCTAAAATACTCTGACGACTAAAAAATGATAGATATTTATTCTCCATCTCTAAATAGATTATAGATTTATAGATAATCAATGATCGTAAAACTACATTAGAATAAGCAACTTGTGAGAAATTAATTGTAAGATACATACGTCAGTTGAAATTGCTGTGCACAAAAAACACTTGAGTAAATTGAAAAGGGGTTGAGAGAAAAAAAAATGTGTCACAGAGACATGAAAAAAAAAAAATAATAAATTTATATATCAAGGGTCTACACGTGAAGTAACCACGTGTCTTAATCTATCATACATCAGTAAATTCATTCAGTTTATTGAAAGACTTGTGTACTGATGGAATAATACTACACTGATAAAAAATCAACTTGATTTAAGAGAAAAAAAATTTTTTTTCTCAAATAAAAAAATTTTTAAATCAGTGTTTAATAACAATTATTACAGAGAATTAAATGTTGACAGAGAGTGATCAAATGAAAATGGTTTAATGGGATGGTATGCGCACCTCTTCTTTTCTATTACGCTTCCGCACCTGAGCAAGTGGGCAGAATCTCCCCTGTGGCTGCCGCTACTTCTTCCACCTGTCTGCCATGGGGATTCGTCATCGCGGTAGCCTCGTTTCAAAGGCGCACAACTGCATGCTGATAATTTGTTTCCCATTTTCGAGTTTAAATATCAATACTGAAGTTCTTACAATAACAATATTAATAATAATAATAATAATAATAATAATATTTTATTCCTTGTCTTTATCTTTCGCTTAGACTTTTTTATTGGTGAATTATAAATCCAACTCAATTCATTATAGATAATATTATTTTCTCATCTTTAAATCGACTTTATTTAGTCTTTCATCTCTCGATGTCTTTTCTCTCCCTCGCTTTGACACAATTTTATTTGGCTTTTTATTTTATCTAGTTATTTTAAATAAATAATAATATTTATTTATTTGTTCTCTTTGGTACTTTTATTTTATTTTATTTTATTTTATTTGGCACCAATTTTATCAGCCGATTTATATTTTCCTTTTAAATTAATGAGCGATATTTAATGGTGTTAATTATAAATTCATTTGTTGTTATTTTAAACGGAAGCACTCGGTAGCACAGATGATCGGTTTATAATTCCCGATCGAGAATAAACGGAGGTATCTTTATTGTCACATCATTGTTGGCGACCGTGATTATCAGCTTCTCCGTGGCATCATCACTGCGAACATACAAATACAATATTCATATTATAATTATTATTTAATTATTATTCTAAATAGGGTCAATGGGATCAGATCTAAAGTTAATTATTTGTGATAACAATAACTATTAATCAATTTCCAATTTTATTTTCATCTGATTGATTTAACAAATTTTTATTTTTATTTAACTATTATCTGGTAGTGACAAACTGTTTCAATATTTATTGCCAATTCAGTGGACTGGTTATTGTACTGAGGGTTCAAAGTGTGGAAAATTGTCGAGAGTTTATAATTGCTATTGACCGTAAAAATAATTTGGCAAGAAAGGAAACTTTTTATTTAGAAAATTTTAAACTTTAAAATAAAATAAAATTATTAATTATACTTTTAAAAAAATCACTTTTCATCGAACTATTAATTATTTCGGCTAGTGAACTGATGAAAATTTAATTGAACGGTAAATTTATGATTCGAAATAGCTTCATGGAAATAATAGCGACGTACTGATAATTTATAATGTTTTTTTTTTTATACCAAAGTTAATTTAATTGAAAATGAATGAAAGCACTAAAACATTACGATTGATTTTTCACATTTGAGGCTTCTATTGACCAATACGTGATTCTATGAATATATTTAATGTTATGTAGATAAATTTCAATGACGAGTCATGCAATTTATTGGAAAATAATTTTTTAAAGCAAAAAAAAAACTCATTTTTTTTTTTAATTGAATTTTATTTTTCCATATTTTACTGCCTACTATTTTTTTCTTTAATTAAAAATAACAAGTGCGATTGATAATTGGTAATTTTAAAACTAAATTTGAAGGGTAAAATAAAATCCGATTAAAGTTGTAATCGAATTATTTACGTTATTGACGTTTGACGACAGAAAATTGAAATATTTCTAATCTATAGGATTGTAATTGAATGATAATAATAATAATAATATTAACCCTCGGTAGCGAGAGCCAAAAAGGTTCATTTCCGTTGAAGATTTTAATTGAATCAACCCGATGTTTCGAGGGTAAAGTAGAACATCTAACGACTTGTCAGCCGCCTATTTATCTTTTTATTTTTATTCCTTCTCGATGAAAAAATACTCTTTACTGATAAAACTAAGCACGGCTTTCACAAAGATACGCTATCAGCTCGGTCACTTTTATTTAAAATTTTATTTTAAAGTTGCTGGGAAAATTAGCGACCCTGTTATGGTAATTAGTGATCTGTTGACGTAAAAGGGATCTTATGTTTAATATTAATTAGCTTTAATTAATTTTAAATAAATTATTTAGGTAATTTTTACTTCAAACTTGAGCAAAAAAATTTTTAATTAAAATTTTTTTAATAAATATTTCTAAAAATTCTTTTAATAAATATTTAAAAAAATTTTTTTAAACTTTTTAAATGAAATAAAAATAAATTTTTAAAGGTGAAATTAAAAAAAATAAATAAAATGAGACAAAAATGAGTTTATTATGTATTAGAGAAGAAAGTATATCAGATAAAGAGTTTCGTCTGCATTAACACTGATTACTTTCACTAAAAACTTGAAAAAAAATATATATCTGAGATGCATTTACACGTATATATTAGATATAGACCTGGAACTGCTGTATGGACTATACTAGACATAACTGACCTGACTACTAAGCCAGACTGAGATATTACGTAGCTCTGCAGGCTACGTAATGACTCTACTCTTTCTGCTTTATTATTATTCAACAGACAAGTAAGTAGAACAACTGTTAAATATCTACAAAAGTATATGTCAAATGTCATAGTAATTTATCTCTTATTATACAACCTTGATTTTAAATCCTTCTCACCGAATTATTGTTACTGTATTTTACCAGTCGAGTGTGAGACTTGGCTTTTTTATAAAAACCATTAATTACAAGGTGAAAAGTTTTAGGTGTCTAAAAAATCGATCTAGTTGTTTGAAAGTTATAAAAAAAATCCCACGTTTTAAAAATCAATTAAAGTGATTAATTTAAAACTTTAATGTGATTTTTTTGACCTTTGAAAAGTTTTTTTTTTTTTTTTTTTTTTTGACCTTTGAAAAGTTTTTTTTTTTTTTTTTTTTTTTGTTATTTATGCATGAGAGAAAAAGTAGCGTAAGATGACTGTAGCGTGAATTGGAAGACGCATGACTCTAACGCAAAGGGTCGGGGTTCGAGCCCCAGCGCCGTTAAAAAACTAATAAAATTAACAATAGAATAAATTTCAATATATTACTATAAAATCTGGATTAATGAAATATAAATTCAGATAAATGTCGAGATACTTTTATAATAAAAATTTTCATGACAGATACTAAGACAAAAAGTCTCTCAAGTTTTGATTAATGTTAAAATAAAATTTAAAAACAATTAATTAATTTTTTAAAGGCAAAATTTACTTAATAAATAATAGTTTAGATATCTTATACATGCGCGGTCGCAAATCTATGTCCAAAGTCCGCAGGATCATGATAACAACTGCATTGGCTCTCCTTCTCTCTTTCATGTATCCTCTTATTTTTGACATTCCCATTTTATTCCTCTATTTGCATGTCCAAAATTACATAAGCCTCCGGAGACCGCGGAGAAAATTGAAAAAAAAAAAAAAAAAAAAAAAATTTCTGCTCAAGGCACCAGCAGATGATTAATTTAAATCCATTGAACTTTCAACCTGAATTTCGTGTAATTGAGTTAGTAATTACTTTTTAATTATTTCTGTCCAATTAAAATTAAAGAATCCATCAATCTCCGCTCTCTGTTATTTTTACCAACTAAAATTTGAAACTTTTTTTTTTCTTTTTTTAATTTATTTTCAAACGGGAATAAAATTATCGAGGAAAAATATTTTAATACCTTGGCAACGCCGAAAAAAAATTATTTATTTAATAAACTAAATTTTAATTAATAAAAAATAAAAGAATGATAGTAAAATTTTATTTTCCAGGACTAGGGTAAATGACCTACTTACTAACCGTGTCCTAGTTATTGACCTCATTCTCATATACACTACTGTCAATTATTTACGATTCATTTTACAGAATAATTCACCACTCTGTAATTTATTTTTGTCAAAATTATTTATAATTTTTACACTCGAGTTTTTTTATGTTAAAAATTTAATAAAAAATTATTATTCTTAAAATTTATTCAATTAATATTTATTAATTATGATTTAGAAATTTAAAATAAAGAAAAAAAAATTTTAAACTCCAAATTGAAGGAAAAATAAATTGCAAGTAGTAAAAAGGCTTAAAAGTCAGACACTAAGAACTGACCGCGATAACAGCCGCGGTAGCGATATGCACTTGAACACGGTTATCAACAAACACGTGAGTGAGACGGGAATAAAAATAAAGGGGTGGGGCTGAGCAGACCGAGAACAGAGGAGAGTGACAGTACAGCAGGGCGAGGTCGTGGTGCCAGAAAAAGGCGGATTCTCTCGCCCTAGAGAAAAACTAGAAAAAAGAAAAAATGAAACTAAATAAATAAAAAAAGATTAAAAATAAAACTCGTATTGACATCGAGGGACGGGAAGATCTACGACGTATGAGCTGGAATACTCAGCTGGCATTAGTTTCCGAGCTCGGAGGTTCAAGCTTGAAGCTTCGGGGGGATCAAAGCACTCCTGTTTCACTTCTCTATTTTTCAACCATACTACTCGGTTCCGATTACTAGGGTAGGGCGAAGTAGGTGCACTCGGGTTGTACGCGTGGGTGAAACGAGCTCCCTAAACGCTATATCGATCTCTACTCAGCTCCGATGCGTTCACCTGTCGCCCTTCTCGTCATGGATATCGCATGACCCTCATCAACTTATCCGCTACTTTGTTTATTTGCCTGATCAGAGTCCTGCCAAAAAATTCTTTAAATTTTTTTATTATAAGTAATATTATTTTTTTCAATAATAATAATAATAATTATTATTTTTTTTAATAAATTACTGGTCATATTATTTGACAAGAGTTCATTGACTTTAATTTTATTTTTTTATAATTAAAAAAAAATTTATAAAATTAAAAATATTAGATTATTGTTTTATTAAAAAATAAAGCTACAAAAAAAAAAAAAAAAAATAAAAATAAAAAGCACATTTGAGCCATTTTGTCAAAACTGCCGACAAAATTTTATACGAAGTGAATTTCTGAGCTTTTGTCCGGCGACAAAATCCAGGAGATGAATAAAAAACTCCGAAATGGTTGATGTTAAGAAATAAAATGTGAATTTACACTTACGGTCGACGACATCCGCGAGACCTCACCCGTAACATACCGTGATACTGATGTAGATTGTACAATAACACAGAGAAAGCGCAATAGTGAGGTAGGGAGAGAAGAAAGTGAACGAGGCAACGGGGGTAAGGACAAGGGTGGAGCGTCAGAAACGCATCGTCACATGACACAAATCCACAGTAAAATTCAAATTTACTCACAATTTTACAAGACAATCACTTAAAATTAAATCTATTTGTTTTAAAAATAACTATTGGAGTTAAAAAAGCACTCACCGTCAGCTTCACTTTTGCTCTTCACCCGTTTACTCTTTATTCGTTAGTTCACTGGCTAGCGCGCCGGTTTCGCGCGAATTTATCCAGAGCGTATCCATGGATACTGCGGGAGAGAAGACCAGGGCAGTCCTGGATCTTAACAGCGCCCCTATCCAACAAATGTCAATATCCCTTTTTCTGCGATGCGCCCGTGCGCCGTATCTTCTCCGGAGATTTTATTTTATTTTCATCCGCTGTATTTATTATTTAAAACTCTAAATTCCACTTTTTTCCACACATTACATCAATTACAACTATCTCTATCATTTATTTAATCATTACCATCAATTTTATTTATCTCAACAACGAACGAGTGACAAAAGCGCACTTTTTATTAACAAACTAAAAAAACTAAAAATAAAAGATAAAATGATAAAAATATTTATAAATTTTATTCAAGTACAAAGTTATGCTTAATGCTTAACAGGTTATAATTCTCAGTTGTAACGTCGGTCCAGATGCGATGCCCGACGTACTTTTTCGGGGGTGGTTTTACCGTGAGAGCGAGGTGCTCGTACGTTTCTATACAGAGAAGAGGTGTAACCATGACGATAGACGATCGATCTGTGACTTGCGCGCTTCCTATTCCGCGTTTACTGAGAACTGAGAACCGAGAAGCTGTGTGCTCTGAGTATATGTACATACAGATAGATTTTATTGTCCAGGTGTGAGTGTGTATTATAGTAGAGTGTAGAATGTGGGGGATGAAAGAGCGAGCTGTCCACATATATACTTCCCCAGACCGAGATGTTGATGTGGAAATAGAAAAGAGAGGAAGCGAGAGGATAGAGGAGCTGATGTCGAGAGAAGAGATGAGCGAATCTCGAGTCATCTATGTCATCTTTTTTCCCCTTCATCCTTTATATTCTCTTCACTCGTTATTCTATTCTATTACATCAAGTTTATTCTTCAGTATAGCTTCAATGCTAATCAACGTTATGCAACCGACCAACCTTCTGTTGATTGTTACTTGCTGATTACAAGAGATACTGCATCAAAGATCATTATTACGATTGTCATTATCATTTTGATTGGGATTATAATGGAAGATAAAAATCTCCAAGATTAACAATATTCTTAGATAAAAATTTAACTTTACTGGGTTGGATTTTTTTTTTGTGACAGCGACTCGTACGTTTCTTTGGTATTTATATGTACGAGTGTGGATATATATTACTTCGGCTTCAGAGGCTTTGGCTTCACCAGAGTTATCCTTTACTTACGAGATAGTTATACGTGATCTAGGCGTTGGTTACCCCTACTTACTGAGCGTTACTGAGGTCATCGCAACAACCCTGAAGGGTCTAATAAAGATCAAAATTACATTATTGATGCGTCAAAAGGTAAACGTGGTGTCGGAGCTAGAGGAGCGCTCTTGATCTATTTACAAGGGTGCTTGCAAGAGCCTCAATTTTGTTTTATTTAAAAGAAACTAATTATAATTATTGATTTATTTTTATTTATTTAAATTCCGAGATTTTAATATTGACTCCGATATCTAATTCATCCCTTATAAAATTGATATTTAGCGGCTTAATTAAATTTTAATTTTTTATATGAAGATTTTTTATAGTAAAAAATATTTTTTAGAGATTTTTTCTTCGCGCAAAAATAATTTTAAACTTATATTCTGAAATATAAAAATTTTTTTTTTTTTAAAATGATTTGTAAAAATATTTTTATGGATAGAATTTTTTTTTTTAGAAGAAGATATTTTTATAGTCTTTAATAAAAATATTTAATTATTTTAATTTTTATTGGAAGCTATTCTTACTAACGGATAAATTGTTAAGTTCCGAATTTATCGACAATCGGAGAATTGTCATCAGTCGCAAAAGTAATTATAGTAAAATATTAAAAAATTTATGAATTTTAATTTTTTACTCTAAAATTTTAATATAAATTATTGCCATAATTATTTATAAATTTATAATTGCAATAAAATAATTTTAATAACTTAAAAAAATTACACTATCATCAAAAGTCTATTTATTTTTTTTTTATAAATTTTAAAAAATCATTAAATTTATAAAATTTGAAATTTGAAATTTTGCGCGCGGCGCATGCGCATTTTTTAAATTAAATCAACCAATAAAATTTTTCCGCGTTTCATTAAAACTCACCTTTAAGTTAATTTAAAATTAACTAAGTTATTATTATTTTTGTAATTTGCAATAAACGCGTATTTAAACAACAAATTAATCATAAAAATAAAATAAATAAATTTTTAAATAGAAATTTAATTAAATAAAAATTAAAATTAAATAAAGTGCAGTGATTTTAACTTACATTATTTACCGTCAGATGATGCATCAATCGAGATGATAATAAATATACATAATATACATAAATTATGTTCACAAATGGTGTATATAAGATATCTGCGCAATGTGTATTCGGTCACTTTGCCAGAGTATCTAGTGAGGTGTATATCGGGCGCTAAATTAAAAAAACCACGTGTTAGTATTAAATAAAATAGTTATTTACACCATCTTCCTGCCTGTGAAAAAAATCAATACGCCCGGTATTTTATAAATAAACAAACAGTGAGAACAAAAAAAATAAAAAATTTTATTGTCAATTTAAAAAAAAACGAGAATCACGATTAGTATTAATAAATAACAAACGATGGAAATTCCGGCTGCTAAAATTGAAAACATGGAGCTTCCTGACGACGGTTTGTCTGCAAACAAATTATTCACAGCAGGTGAGGGACTTACGTACAATGATTTTATCATTCTGCCCGGGTACATCGACTTCGTCGCTGATCAAGTCGAACTGGTGTCTCCGTTGACGAAAAAGATTGGCTTGAAGGTTCCTCTGGTCTCATCACCGATGGATACCGTCACCGAGTCCGACATGGCTATCGCGATGGCACTCTCTGGGGGCATTGGTATTATTCATCATAATTGCACTCCTGAGTACCAGGCTGCTGAAGTTCATAAGGTAAAATATTTATTATTACTATAATTTATTTTAATTTATAATTGTGTAAATTATTGACAGACACATGTTAATTTTTTTAGCGATAAAATATGTAAAAAAAAAAATATGAAAATTTATTTAGCAGATATTTATTAATTTTAAGAAATAAATTATGGCAAAAAAAAAAAATTGACATTTAGAAATTTAAAAAAAATAAAAAATGCCATTTTTTGGAACAAATTTTTTGAAGAATAAATTAAAATTCAAGGATTTTAATTTATTAATTATTTTAATTTATTAATTAAAGATATTAATTTTATGCATAACCTAATTTTTTTTATTTAACAGTAATGGCGAAAGGACCTCTTAATTAAATTTAAAATAAATTTAAATTTCCGCGGGAAAAACTTCCGCCAGATGTCGCCTGGTAACCAACTAGTGATAAACAAAAAAGCATCGGACGTTACACCTCGGAACTAGTGTGAGTGTTCGTACAATAACAAAGGGATAGTGTTACAAGTGCAAAGTCCTTAAACAAAAGGGTAATTACTCATAATTGACATCCTGGATTATTTATTAAAAAAAAAACAAAAACTCCCAGCGCGCTCATTAATCTTATTAGTTTTACTCTGACATTTTTTGTTAAATAATTTGCCGCTAATTTTCTCCTCAGCCACAACGACACTGAATAAATAACAACAATATAAATAAGCAATGACAGCTGATAATTTAAATCTATTTATTGCAGTTTTGTGCGTGATTTTCAATGCGGCCGTACAGGAGACACCGGACCTTGCAGAAGCGCCGGGACGCTTGGCGTCGACTTTACACACCGGTGAGTCATTATTATTAATTATTTATTTATTTATTTATTCATGTGTATCCCTAAAAAAATTCTCTGTTATTTTTTTTTTGAGGATTTAATTGCTTTTTTTTTTTCGAATTTCTAAAAAATTTTTAGGAAGAAAATTTAATGAGTTTTTTACTCCAAAGTTGTTTTTATTGTTATTATTATTTTTATGGGGATAATAATAATAATAATTTAGGTGACAAAAAGGAGAACAGGATCTGAAGTTGTTAAGATGTCGGATAACCGGTAATCAGATAAGCTGCTCAGCGATAATCCTATGCAATTATTTATTAAACTTGCTAGAGATTTCTTCTATCAGGTATTTCGTGACCTACGGCAACAAATTAAGATTTAGATAGAAAATGTTTAAGCTTTTTTTTTTTTTATTATTATTATGCTTGAAATTTTAGTCATATTTCATCTATATTACTCAGAAAATAAGAAAACTTTTGTTTCCAAGACAGCTATACTATAAAATAGGTTTTTTTTTAGTGAAATTTAGTGTCTTGATTTAAATTTGTGCCTTTTTAAAGTTTCATATCATTCTTTATATGATTTTGAAGTTACTTGTCAGCTGTCAATTTTAAAAATTTTGTTAAATTAATTATAATAAAAAAATTCTTTTAAAAATTTTCACTGAAAATTTTTATAAATTTTTACAAGTGAAATTTTTTTTTTTTATAATATAAATTTATAAAAAAAAATTTATTATAATACTGAAGTTTGCGATCAGCTGTTAATTTTAAAAATTTAAAAAAAAAATTAATTGCATTAAAAAAATGCTTATAAAAATTTTTATTATTTTTCACATGTGAAAATTTTTAATTAAATTTTTTTTTCAATAATTTAATTGCTACAGATTTCTTAAAAAAATTTTTAATGTCTGTGCAATTTAAAAAATATTTTTATTTAATTTAACAAAAAAAATAATTTTTTTTTTGTAAATTTAAAAAAATTTTAGACAGTAAAAAATAACGAGGATAAATCAGTGACAGAATATTTGCTCGTTATGAGTTTGATCGCGAGTTTATCTCAATGTATCAAAATGACTAAGAAATTTTTAAAAATTAAAAATAATTTGTTTGTTAAATTATCAAGTGACTGCTAACTTTAATTTAACATCATAATTTTTAATCGATACAAGTCTTGTAAGGCCTTATTAATTTTAGTATTGCTTCCACCCTATATCTATTGACCGCTAAACCTATTTTGTGATAAAATTTTAATATACTTTTGTCTTTGTAATTAATTGTAAATTTTTATCTAAAATAATGACAATTATTAAAAACTGATCAATATTATAAGAAAGTATGACTTATGCCAAATTACAATGTGAGGGATCATACAATCACTAAATTAAAAATAGACTTAAATAATTCTACACGTATTTTTATAGACAAAATTTAGTTGGCCATAATATTTTTAAACAATCATTAGTTGGTAATATTTTCATAAACCTTTTTTATTATTTTATTACTAGAGTGATTTTTTTTTTTCAGTCCTTCGGAAATAAAATTTTTTATCTCCGATTATTTTTAAAATTTACAGTTTTTAAATAATTGACTTTTAGAATTTATTTTAGACATTAAAAAACAATTGTATGGAATTTTTTATTCCGATTAATTTTACATTTAATTAATTAAGGTTTATTGAAATAAAATTATAATGAATACCTTAAATACTTTGTCTTTTTTAGATCTTATGTTATAAAAAAATTTGTCTTAAAAAATTAAAAAAAAATTTTTTAATAATTTTATTTATAGAAAATTATAAAAAATTTTTTTTTAATAATTTTATTTATAGAAATTTTAAATTGAATTTATGATTAATTCATTTTTAAAATTTTTTATTAAAAAAAAATAATTTAATATACAGCAATGTTTCCAGTTGATTAGAATGTAAAAAATTAAATAAGATGTAAATAAAATTCTATTTTATCTTGACAAAGATCATGTTACTCGTACATTAATTATAACAACAATAAATTAATGCTGCGCTGTATTAATTATGGAGATGTTATTATAGTTAATGCGAGACGAATCTTCAAGGTAAAGATTAAATAACATCTCGAGTTGCTATTAAAAATATATATCGTCTACACTAGTGAGAACAATAGTCCTCATAAATATCTACTAAGAATTTAGTAATCAAAACAAATTGTGTGTACTTAAAAAATTGTAAATATTGCTCTATATATTTTATTACTTTCATTCAATTATAGTAATTGATTTAAATATAGAATGATATTAAAAGATAATATTATTTCTAAAATTATACTTTGAAGCACTATAAATACCGGATCGATTTAAGCTCTGAATTATTTTTTCAATTGCTAAATTTATTGACTTAGAGGAAAGTAGTACGTAATAATTTATAGTACTTACTTAAAGTAAATTTACGCTAAGATAAAAGTTACTTATTTTAAACTCGTATTTCTTTCGTTTTCTTAAGAGTTTCCAAATATTTATTTTAGATTTTTATTTATAAAAAATAACAAGTCTTATTTGGGTTCATTAGCCGCATATTTTTTATTCGCTGTATTATTTATAGACTCGCCAGATTAATTTTAAATTTTTACATTTTTTTTTGTCATTAAAAATTAATTAACTTTATTTTTTTTTATCAGATTGAGAAAATTTGAGAAAAATTGAAAATTTAATTAAATAAATCTAAAATCTTTCTGTAAAAAAAAATTTTTTAATTAATTATTATCTGCTCAATTAATTCTCATTAAATTAGAACTAAAAAATATTTTTAAAAAATTGCACTCATAATTTTTTAAATTTTTTACAAATGAAAATTTATTTTTATTTTTTTGTAATAATTTTTTCAAAAAAAAAAATTCTAAAAATTTTTAAGTGTCGGCTAAATTAATTTTCATATTTTTAATGATTTAATACTTTTGTAAAATATAAATTATAAGAACTCGCTATAAATTTTTAAACTTTTACAATTTATTTCAAACACTCGCGCTCTTAGTATTAGTATTAGGAGACGCGCATGTGAAGTTCCCGGAGAAAAAAAAATAAAAATGTATAAAAACAAACCTTATTTATTAAATAGCAATTTTGTTAACCTAAAAATCTATAAATAAATAAAATCAGCTGTCAGAAAATAATTAATTTCAATTGTTAATATAAAATACCAAGAACAATAATTTATTAGGTCTTAATAATTAATGTAAGTATTATTAATTTTTATTTTTACTTTTTTGAACTTATTTAATTTTATTTATCAATTTATTTTTCAGATTTTTAACTCTAAAGAATCTGGCTGCTTTACTAATTTATTAATTATTAATAAATTATCAAATTAATAAATATGGCGACCAAGGAGCCGTGTGAAATGACTCAAGAAGTAGCTAAAGTATTATTTAAAAAAGGAGGTACATTAGTTGTAATGGACATGCCTCCAGGAACAGACTTTGGGATAGATTTAAAATCCTGGACTACAGGGAATAATTTTAAAGGTATAAAAATGATACCTCCCGGATTACATTTCATACATTACAGGTAAATTAATAAAATAATTACTACTGTGTCTATCAATTTAACAAACATGGATTCAATATTTAATAAATTAAAATTAATGTTTTTTTTAGTGCTAAAGACGAATTTAATGAATCAGCCCCCAGAGTTGGATTTTTTCATATTTTCAAAGAGCAAGACTTTTTAGTGAAGCGGTGGGATAATAAAGAAACCGACATGAGTTCTCAACGTAATTATTTATTTATTAATTAATCAAAAAATTATTTAAAATTAAATAACATTAATTAAGAAAAATTAATTTGAATTTAATAAAAAAAAAAAAATGTGTTTATAATATTAGTAGAAATTTTTAAAAATATTTTTTTATTATTATTAATTTTTAGCGATCGAAGAAGAAGTAATAGAAAGGATAAAAATCAATCACAAAGAACTGGACAAATTTTTGGGTCCTTATCCTTACGATGTACTTAATCAGTGGAAAGAATTAACTAGTAAAGTCAGCGATAATATTTTAGAAAGATGTCAGCCTCTAACTGGGTAAGAAAAAAAATTCTATGAATTAATTAAATTAATGATTAGTAATTACTAAATTAATTTATTTATTTATTCTTATTTAGTTACGTCCGATCCGCATTAGAGTTGGAAAATTATGACAATGAAATGCGCTTGAAAGAAAGTAATAAAACTCAACTGCGACGAAGAGAGAGCGGACTTTCTGTAGAAGCTAAAGAAGAATTGCTTTTACCAAATTTAAAACCAAAAAAAGGGACAGAGCTTAGATTTACAGAGGTGCCAGAAAGAAATTATCCAGATGACGCAACACCTGCTGAGATAACCGAGTACTCTTTGGACTCATCGTATGCTCTCAGTTCGACTATACAAAAAATGAAAGAGTGAGTCTCTTAATTTAGAAATTATTATTAATATAATAATTTAATTAATTTGTTTTATTTACAGTCAATCCGAGATAATAGGAGAATTACAATTAGCATTCGTCTGCTTTACTGACACGGTGCGAGACGTGTTGAATGTAAAAGCCGAGCACGGATTTTGCGGGATCCCAATAACAGAAAACGGTAAAATAGGAGGCAAGCTGGTAGGAATCGTGACATCAAGGGACATCGATTTCTTGGAGGACTCATCTAGCCCTGAGAAAACAAAGCTAGAGTCTGTAATGACCAAATCGCAAGATTTGATCACCGCCAAGTTAGGAGTGACATTGCCGGAGGCTAATTACATTCTAGAGAAGTCTAAAAAGGGTAAGCTGCCGATCGTGAATGACAAGGGCGAGCTGGTGTCGCTGATGGCTCGCACGGACTTGAAGAAGAACAGAAGCTACCCAATAGCCAGTAAGGACGAGAACAAACAGCTGTTGGTCGGCGCAGCCATCGGAACGCGAGAGACTGACAAAGAGCGTCTTAAATTACTGGCAGCAGTAGGAGTCGACGTGATAGTCCTGGACTCGTCTCAAGGAAACTCTATCTACCAAATCGAGATGATCAAGTTCATCAAAAAAGAGTACCCGAAATTGCAGGTGATTGCCGGAAACGTAGTGACGACAATGCAAGCCAAGAATTTGATCGAGGCTGGCGCTGACGGGCTCCGCGTGGGCATGGGCTGCGGGTCTATCTGCATCACCCAGGAAGTGATGGCCGTAGGACGGCCTCAGGCAACTGCTGTCTACAAAGTAAGCGAGTACGCGAACAAGTTTGGAGTTCCGGTGATTGCTGACGGAGGGATCCAGTCTCTGGGACACATCATCAAGGCTCTCAGTCTCGGAGCGAGCACTGTCATGATGGGATCGTTGCTAGCTGGCACTTCTGAGGCTCCCGGCGAGTACTTCTTCAGCGACGGCGTTCGTTTGAAGAAGTACCGTGGCATGGGATCTCTCGAAGCGATGAACAAAAAGGATGCCAAGGGTTCTGCTATGGATCGATACTTCCACAATGAAATGGACAAGATGAAAGTCGCCCAGGGCGTCAGCGGGTCCATCGTTGACAAGGGAAGCGTCCTAAAGTTCTTGCCCTACTTGCAGTGCGGCATCAAACACGGCTGTCAGGACATCGGGGCCAGATCCCTTCTGGCGTTGAGGGAAATGACCTACAGCGGCAAGCTCAGATTCGAGCGGAGATCTCCTTCTGCTCAACAGGAAGGCAATGTTCACAGTCTTTTTTCTTATGAGAAAAGACTTTACTAATTTTCTTTTTAAAATCCTTTATCCATCGTACCTGTCTTGAGTGACAAAAGCGCACTTTTTATTAACAAACTAAAAAAACTAAAAATAAAAGATAAAATGATAAAAATATTTATAAATTTTATTCAAGTACAAAGTTATGCTTAATGCTTAACAGGTTATAATTCTCAGTTGTAACGTCGGTCCAGATGCGATGCCCGACGTACTTTTTCGGGGGTGGTTTTACCGTGAGAGCGAGGTGCTCGTACGTTTCTATACAGAGAAGAGGTGTAACCATGACGATAGACGATCGATCTGTGACTTGCGCGCTTCCTATTCCGCGTTTACTGAGAACTGAGAACCGAGAAGCTGTGTGCTCTGAGTATATGTACATACAGATAGATTTTATTGTCCAGGTGTGAGTGTGTATTATAGTAGAGTGTAGAATGTGGGGGATGAAAGAGCGAGCTGTCCACATATATACTTCCCCAGACCGAGATGTTGATGTGGAAATAGAAAAGAGAGGAAGCGAGAGGATAGAGGATCTGATGTCGAGAGAAGAGATGAGCGAATCTCGAGTCATCTATGTCATCTTTTTTCCCCTTCATCCTTTATATTCTCTTCACTCGTTATTCTATTCTATTACATCAAGTTTATTCTTCAGTATAGCTTCAATGCTAATCAACGTTATGCAACCGACCAACCTTCTGTTGATTGTTACTTGCTGATTACAAGAGATACTGCATCAAAGATCATTATTACGATTGTCATTATCATTTTGATTGGGATTATAATGGAAGATAAAAATCTCCAAGATTAACAATATTCTTAGATAAAAATTTAACTTTACTGGGTTGGATTTTTTTTTTGTGACAGCGACTCGTACGTTTCTTTGGTATTTATATGTACGAGTGTGGATATATATTACTTCGGCTTCAGAGGCTTTGGCTTCACCAGAGTTATCCTTTACTTACGAGATAGTTATACGTGATCTAGGCGTTGGTTACCCCTACTTACTGAGCGTTACTGAGGTCATCGCAACAACCCTGAAGGGTCTAATAAAGATCAAAATTACATTATTGATGCGTCAAAAGGTAAACGTGGTGTCGGAGCTAGAGGAGCGCTCTTGATCTATTTACAAGGGTGCTTGCAAGAGCCTCAATTTTGTTTTATTTAAAAGAAACTAATTATAATTATTGATTTATTTTTATTTATTTAAATTCCGAGATTTTAATATTGACTCCGATATCTAATTCATCCCTTATAAAATTGATATTTAGCGGCTTAATTAAATTTTAATTTTTTATATGAAGATTTTTTATAGTAAAAAATATTTTTTAGAGATTTTTTCTTCGCGCAAAAATAATTTTAAACTTATATTCTGAAATATAAAAATTTTTTTTTTTTTAAAATGATTTGTAAAAATATTTTTATGGATAGAATTTTTTTTTTTAGAAGAAGATATTTTTATAGTCTTTAATAAAAATATTTAATTATTTTAATTTTTATTGGAAGCTATTCTTACTAACGGATAAATTGTTAAGTTCCGAATTTATCGACAATCGGAGAATTGTCATCAGTCGCAAAAGTAATTATAGTAAAATATTAAAAAATTTATGAATTTTAATTTTTTACTCTAAAATTTTAATATAAATTATTGCCATAATTATTTATAAATTTATAATTGCAATAAAATAATTTTAATAACTTAAAAAAATTACACTATCATCAAAAGTCTATTTATTTTTTTTTTATAAATTTTAAAAAATCATTAAATTTATAAAATTTGAAATTTGAAATTTTGCGCGCGGCGCATGCGCATTTTTTAAATTAAATCAACCAATAAAATTTTTCCGCGTTTCATTAAAACTCACCTTTAAGTTAATTTAAAATTAACTAAGTTATTATTATTTTTGTAATTTGCAATAAACGCGTATTTAAACAACAAATTAATCATAAAAATAAAATAAATAAATTTTTAAATAGAAATTTAATTAAATAAAAATTAAAATTAAATAAAGTGCAGTGATTTTAACTTACATTATTTACCGTCAGATGATGCATCAATCGAGATGATAATAAATATACATAATATACATAAATTATGTTCACAAATGGTGTATATAAGATATCTGCGCAATGTGTATTCGGTCACTTTGCCAGAGTATCTAGTGAGGTGTATATCGGGCGCTAAATTAAAAAAACCACGTGTTAGTATTAAATAAAATAGTTATTTACACCATCTTCCTGCCTGTGAAAAAAATCAATACGCCCGGTATTTTATAAATAAACAAACAGTGAGAACAAAAAAAATAAAAAATTTTATTGTCAATTTAAAAAAAAACGAGAATCACGATTAGTATTAATAAATAACAAACGATGGAAATTCCGGCTGCTAAAATTGAAAACATGGAGCTTCCTGACGACGGTTTGTCTGCAAACAAATTATTCACAGCAGGTGAGGGACTTACGTACAATGATTTTATCATTCTGCCCGGGTACATCGACTTCGTCGCTGATCAAGTCGAACTGGTGTCTCCGTTGACGAAAAAGATTGGCTTGAAGGTTCCTCTGGTCTCATCACCGATGGATACCGTCACCGAGTCCGACATGGCTATCGCGATGGCACTCTCTGGGGGCATTGGTATTATTCATCATAATTGCACTCCTGAGTACCAGGCTGCTGAAGTTCATAAGGTAAAATATTTATTATTACTATAATTTATTTTAATTTATAATTGTGTAAATTATTGACAGACACATGTTAATTTTTTTAGCGATAAAATATGTAAAAAAAAAAATATGAAAATTTATTTAGCAGATATTTATTAATTTTAAGAAATAAATTATGGCAAAAAAAATTATAAAAAAATATTACATGTAGAAATTCTAATAAATTAAAAATCTAATTTTTAAAAAATAATTTTTTTAATTGCAAATTTCAATATCATTAAAAATAATCTAATGTTTGCTTTACTATCATTAAAATTTTTACAAGAATTTATTTAAACAAAAATAACAAATTAAAATTTTTTTTTTAGGTAAAAAAATACAAACATGGTTTTATCCGAGACCCAGTAGTTCTCTCTCCAACTGACACGGTGCGAGACGTGTTGAATGTAAAAGCCGAGCACGGATTTTGCGGGATCCCAATAACAGAAAACGGTAAAATAGGAGGCAAGCTGGTAGGAATCGTGACATCAAGGGACATCGATTTCTTGGAGGACTCATCTAGCCCTGAGAAAACAAAGCTAGAGTCTGTAATGACCAAATCGCAAGATTTGATCACCGCCAAGTTAGGAGTGACATTGCCGGAGGCTAATTACATTCTAGAGAAGTCTAAAAAGGGTAAGCTGCCGATCGTGAATGACAAGGGCGAGCTGGTGTCGCTGATGGCTCGCACGGACTTGAAGAAGAACAGAAGCTACCCAATAGCCAGTAAGGACGAGAACAAACAGCTGTTGGTCGGCGCAGAAATGACTAAGAAATTTTTAAAAATTAAAAATAATTTGTTTGTTAAATTATCAAGTGACTGCTAACTTTAATTTAACATCATAATTTTTAATCGATACAAGTCTTGTAAGGCCTTATTAATTTTAGTATTGCTTCCACCCTATATCTATTGACCGCTAAACCTATTTTGTGATAAAATTTTAATATACTTTTGTCTTTGTAATTAATTGTAAATTTTTATCTAAAATAATGACAATTATTAAAAACTGATCAATATTATAAGAAAGTATGACTTATGCCAAATTACAATGTGAGGGATCATACAATCACTAAATTAAAAATAGACTTAAATAATTCTACACGTATTTTTATAGACAAAATTTAGTTGGCCATAATATTTTTAAACAATCATTAGTTGGTAATATTTTCATAAACCTTTTTTATTATTTTATTACTAGAGTGATTTTTTTTTTTCAGTCCTTCGGAAATAAAATTTTTTATCTCCGATTATTTTTAAAATTTACAGTTTTTAAATAATTGACTTTTAGAATTTATTTTAGACATTAAAAAACAATTGTATGGAATTTTTTATTCCGATTAATTTTACATTTAATTAATTAAGGTTTATTGAAATAAAATTATAATGAATACCTTAAATACTTTGTCTTTTTTAGATCTTATGTTATATTTTTTTTTTTTTTTTTAATAATTTTATTTATAGAAATTTTAAATTGAATTTATGATTAATTCATTTTTAAAATTTTTTATTAAAAAAAAATAATTTAATATACAGCAATGTTTCCAGTTGATTAGAATGTAAAAAATTAAATAAGATGTAAATAAAATTCTATTTTATCTTGACAAAGATCATGTTACTCGTACATTAATTATAACAACAATAAATTAATGCTGCGCTGTATTAATTATGGAGATGTTATTATAGTTAATGCGAGACGAATCTTCAAGGTAAAGATTAAATAACATCTCGAGTTGCTATTAATAATATATATCGTCTACACTAGTGAGAACAATAGTCCTCATAAATATCTACTAAGAATTTAGTAATCAAAACAAATTGTGTGTACTTAAAAAATTGTAAATATTGCTCTATATATTTTATTACTTTCATTCAATTATAGTAATTGATTTAAATATAGAATGATATTAAAAGATAATATTATTTCTAAAATTATACTTTGAAGCACTATAAATACCGGATCGATTTAAGCTCTGAATTATTTTTTCAATTGCTAAATTTATTGACTTAGAGGAAAGTAGTACGTAATAATTTATAGTACTTACTTAAAGTAAATTTACGCTAAGATAAAAGTTACTTATTTTAAACTCGTATTTCTTTCGTTTTCTTAAGAGTTTCCAAATATTTATTTTAGATTTTTATTTATAAAAAATAACAAGTCTTATTTGGGTTCATTAGCCGCATATTTTTTATTCGCTGTATTATTTATAGACTCGCCAGATTAATTTTAAATTTTTACATTTTTTTTTGTCATTAAAAATTAATTAACTTTATTTTTTTTTATCAGATTGAGAAAATTTGAGAAAAATTGAAAATTTAATTAAATAAATCTAAAATCTTTTTGTAAAAAAAAATTTTTTAATTAATTATTATCTGCTCAATTAATTCTCATTAAATTAGAACTAAAAAATATTTTTAAAAAATTGCACTCATAATTTTTTAAATTTTTTACAAATGAAAATTTATTTTTATTTTTTTGTAATAATTTTTTCAAAAAAAAAAATTCTAAAAATTTTTAAGTGTCGGCTAAATTAATTTTCATATTTTTAATGATTTAATACTTTTGTAAAATATAAATTATAAGAACTCGCTATAAATTTTTAAACTTTTACAATTTATTTCAAACACTCGCGCTCTTAGTATTAGTATTAGGAGACGCGCATGTGAAGTTCCCGGAGAAAAAAAAATAAAAATGTATAAAAACAAACCTTATTTATTAAATAGCAATTTTGTTAACCTAAAAATCTATAAATAAATAAAATCAGCTGTCAGAAAATAATTAATTTCAATTGTTAATATAAAATACCAAGAACAATAATTTATTAGGTCTTAATAATTAATGTAAGTATTATTAATTTTTATTTTTACTTTTTTGAACTTATTTAATTTTATTTATCAATTTATTTTTCAGATTTTTAACTCTAAAGAATCTGGCTGCTTTACTAATTTATTAATTATTAATAAATTATCAAATTAATAAATATGGCGACCAAGGAGCCGTGTGAAATGACTCAAGAAGTAGCTAAAGTATTATTTAAAAAAGGAGGTACATTAGTTGTAATGGACATGCCTCCAGGAACAGACTTTGGGATAGATTTAAAATCCTGGACTACAGGGAATAATTTTAAAGGTATAAAAATGATACCTCCCGGATTACATTTCATACATTACAGGTAAATTAATAAAATAATTACTACTGTGTCTATCAATTTAACAAACATGGATTCAATATTTAATAAATTAAAATTAATGTTTTTTTTAGTGCTAAAGACGAATTTAATGAATCAGCCCCCAGAGTTGGATTTTTTCATATTTTCAAAGAGCAAGACTTTTTAGTGAAGCGGTGGGATAATAAAGAAACCGACATGAGTTCTCAACGTAATTATTTATTTATTAATTAATCAAAAAATTATTTAAAATTAAATAACATTAATTAAGAAAAATTAATTTGAATTTAATAAAAAAAAAAAAAATGTGTTTATAATATTAGTAGAAATTTTTAAGAATATTGTTTTATTATTATTAATTTTCAGCGATCGAAGAAGAAGTAATAGAAAGGATAAAAATCAATCACAAAGAACTGGACAAATTTTTGGGTCCTTATCCTTACGATGTACTTAATCAGTGGAAAGAATTAACTAGTAAAGTCAGCGATAATATTTTAGAAAGATGTCAGCCTCTAACTGGGTAAGAAAAAAAATTCTATGAATTAATTAAATTAATGATTAGTAATTACTAAATTAATTTATTTATTTATTCTTATTTAGTTACGTCCGATCCGCATTAGAGTTGGAAAATTATGACAATGAAATGCGCTTGAAAGAAAGTAATAAAACTCAACTGCGACGAAGAGAGAGCGGACTTTCTGTAGAAGCTAAAGAAGAATTGCTTTTACCAAATTTAAAACCAAAAAAAGGGACAGAGCTTAGATTTACAGAGGTGCCAGAAAGAAATTATCCAGATGACGCAACACCTGCTGAGATAACCGAGTACTCTTTGGACTCATCGTATGCTCTCAGTTCGACTATACAAAAAATGAAAGAGTGAGTCTCTTAATTTAGAAATTATTATTAATATAATAATTTAATTAATTTGTTTTATTTACAGTCAATCCGAGATAATAGGAGAATTACAATTAGCATTCGTCTGCTTCCTGATTGGCCAAAGCTTCGAAGCGTTTGAGCATTGGAAAAAACTTATTGCTCTAATTTGCGGAGCCGAAAAAGCGATCTCTTCGCGCCGAAGTATTTACGTCGACTTTTTATACACAATTGAAATTCAATTATCTCATGCGCCTGAAGATATACTTTGCGATATTGTCGCGGATAATAACTTTGTTTATTATCATTTAAGAAAATTATTTGCTACGATTGAGATAAATCCTGAAATCGAAGGACGGCTGAAATCTGAAGCTGCGAGGTTACAAGTGCGGCTTACTAATCAATTTTCCTGGGATTTTTCTAATTTGCAACAAGAAGAATTCGATGAAGCACCTGTTGTTGTTGCTATTAATTAATTTATGAATAATAATATTTTTGTATATTGTAAATAAATTTTAAGATAAAAAATGACAATAGTCACAAAATAAATTTAATTTTTTTTACTGAAAAAATTATATTTAATTTTTTTTTCTGGTAAAAAATTATAATTAATTTTTTTTTGTTAAAAAATTAAATTTAACTTTTTTTTAAATTTGACAAGTAGTTAAAAAAATATTGTGCGCATGCGCGGTAGTGTCAGTGATAGTGGGAGGCAATTGTAGTTTATAGCAACTCAAATCAAGAAATTTTATCGGTTTACTATAGTCTAAGAAAGCATTTTAATTATTTACTCTAAGTACTGAGTGTTGACATACTATAGTATAAATTATCTTACTGATTTTGTGTATACCGTGTATACAGTAGTATTTATTTATTTATATTATATTAATAATTAATAATAATAAAATTCATAAAAAATGAATATGTCAATAGATAAAAAGAAATATTCCTCGACTTTGCCAACAAATTGGCCGACTCGTGACGAAATTTCGCGAAAAAATTCAAATACACTACCTCCGTCATCAGGCAAAGTTGATGTTTACTATTATAGGTTATTTTTTTACACTGTTTACAATAATTAAATCAATACGATTATTGTTTCTTTTTAATTTGTAGAAAATTAATATTTTGTTTTTTTTTTTCAGTCGAGGAGTAAGGAACGACGCATCACTAGTACCTCCAATAAGACAAACGGCATCTATTTTCAAGCAACCAGTTACGATTTATAAAACACAAGACAGGAAAGTCAGTAAAGATGTCAAGCATGGTGCTCAGGATAAACCAAAACAAGTTTGTGTTGTTTAATTATTAAGTAAAAGACCTAGTTATTGACACATGCAATTTTTTTTTAATTAAAAAAATTAAATGTTCTCAAAAAAACAATTTTTTAAGGTTGCTAGTATTTATTAATTTATTAGAGTTGATTTTTTTTTTTTTTATTAAAATAAAATTGTAAGTGTCAATAACCGGGTCTTTTATTTTATTGATAAAAAGAAATAGTGAAATGTCAAATAGAAGATAATTAAATTTTTTTTTTTTTTTAAGGAAGGAGCTTATAAAACTGACAGCAAGTATTGTTCTCAAGACAAACCTAAACAGGTAAAATAATAAATTTAATAAAAAAATTTTTTCCAAAAAATTATTTTCAAAAAATTGAATTTTTTTTTTTTTTTAATTTATTTGTTATTACATTCTTAAATATAAATAAAATTAATTTTATATAATTTTTTATTTTATCAATTAAAAATTGATAATTATTTTCAGTTATTCTGGGAAAAACGTTTGGAAGGTTTACGAGCATGTGATCCAGACGGTTACGAATTCAACGGAATGGATTTACCTAAGACCTTAAAACCCGTCGGACCTTACATAACCGAAGAAACTCTTCTTCAAAGCGTAGCAACAGCTCTCCACATGTCTTCCCAGCCAGTAACCGGGCAAACCGGCTCCAAAACTTCGTTAGAAAAAAATCCAGGAGTATTTTTAAATCCTGACCAACCTCTCGTGCAGGTTAAAAGCTTGAAATTTTCATAAAAATATATTTAACTATTAATTTTTTATCATTCCACATAGTTTATCATTTTGTTTGGTGTTTCTACAGTTCATACTTATTTTTCTAAATAAACTAACTCATATTTTCATTGCAAGTTTTGATTTAACATTCATTGTATCTATCAAACATTCGCACATTTTATTTTTTTTAAATAATTTCATGTTATTTAACATCATTATTATTTAATTGCAGGCGGTGACGATAGCTGACGAAGACATTAAAAAGCAAGAAGACCGTGTTGCTATTGCCAGGAAGAAACTTCAAGAAGCATTACGTTCTTAACTTTTATTAATTAACCAATTGTCCATATTATTAAAATTAAAATTCATAAATAATTCTTTTAATTTTAGTTCGACTTTTATATTTTACAGCTCAATCATAAATCATAAATCATAAATCATTGATATCAATTATATATTTAAGTTATTGATAAAAAATAAATTTTTTTAATGGTAAAATTTTTATAAAATAAATTTATTGATAAAATTTATTTGAATTAAATTTTTAAAATAAACAGCTGACGGCTAACTTCAGAATAATTAATTTTTTTGATAATAATTTAACAATTAAAATTATAAAACAATTTTTGTCTGTCAACTTTAGTGTCATTCAAAATTAAATGCACAGTAGTTTTTTTTAGTACGTGCCTAGTCCCAAGAGGGCGCTTTGAAGTGTAAGTTTTTGTAGTTTATAAAATGAACGGCAGAGGAGCTTGCCGCTCAAGCCTCTTCTAAATTTTCAATAATAAAAAAAAAATTTTCTAGGTTATTTATCATGCGTTTATTATTATTTTGTCGGTACTGACAGGTTAATTGAATCCACAAATAATAATTTTACGTGAATAAAAATACGACAATTGTAATTATAAATGCCTAACTATTATTCCGGTTTTATTTCATGAGAATGAGCTCAACTGAGACGTTTCAGTTGGATGTATGGAAAGGTGACTGGGGATTGCCATCAGTTGGCATCCGTTGTTTGCAAATTTTGGTAAGAATAATTTAAAATTATTATAAAAAAAAATTAACTTTTAATTATTAATCTGTAAATATTATTTTCAGGCCTATGCAAAATTTAGCAATGCTCCAATAAAAGTAAATCGGACATGCAACCCCTTCCGAACACCACATGGGCATTTCCCAGTTTTACGAAATGGTTCTAATGCAATAGACTCCGTTCCACAGATAATTAATTTTTTAAAAGAGAAAAATTACTCTCCAGATACTTCATTGAGCTCCAAAGAACGAGCTGACATTGTTTCATATGAATATTTGTTGAAAGAAAAACTTTACCCGGCTCTTCAATATGTCTGGTAATTTTTGTTTATATATTATTATTAATTATTCCTAAGTACTGCATCACTTCAATTTAATTAGTATTTTATAAATATTAAATTAGCCAATTTTTTATTTAAAAAAAATTTGTACCAAAAATTTGAATTTTTTAAGCTATCACCTGAAAGCTTGCACAAATCTCAGTAAATTTATTTCACGCATATCACAACGTTACTTTGAGTATGACTACCAAGAGTATGAGAAAATAAAAGCCAAGGAGAATGAAAAGAAACACAAAGCTGAAGTTGACGCTGAATTTCCGAATAATAAAAGGGACAAAATATTAGCTGGAGTTTTTGTGACCTTTGCTATGATTTCTTATGCTATTTTCACCGGTATAGTTGAGGTAATATTTTTTTTTTTTATTTATTTAAATTATTTTAAATTAAAAAAAAAATGAAAATAAATTTTTTTGTTAAAACTTTAAAAATTTTATTAGAATTTTTGAAATACAAATATTTGTGTAGCAATTGATATTATTTGTAGGTTCTTATATTTTTAGTAAGACGAAAGAAGTTTATTAAAATACCTAAAAAGAAAAAAAAACGTAAGTAATAGGAACTGATAATTTGTAAAATGAATAAAAAAGCGGATAAAAATATTTTAATTATTTATATTAATATTTTTATTGCCTTACTTCATTTTCCGGTTAACAAAAATTGTAAATATATAATTAAATATTAAATATTAACCATTAAAATTTTTTTAAAGCGAATAATTAATTAAAATATTTGTTCTAGGTCACGACAAATGATGATGAAAATTTTGATGATGGTGATGACTATTTTTTGGAAGCAGAAGACATAGAATATGATTAAATTGTGGAATTTAAATAGATTAAAAGTGAAAAAAAAAATTAAAAAATTAAAAAACAATAAATGAGACGTGTTTGTTTATTATAGATATTTTTGAGTAAATAATTTTACAGCGAAAATTTAACGTCAGAAAAATATAAATAGCCTATTTTAGGAATGATAAATATTATATTTTCTTTTTTAAGTTAATTAGCAATATATAAAATCTAATCTATGTTTAATTATTTCGAGATCTATATCTCGGTACAATTCCAGTAGTCGCTGAAATTATTTCATTGCAAAAACTTTCAAAATTATGAACCGTAGTGCCTCCTAGTATTATTTTTACACTCGGATTTTGTTTATTTAAATTATGTACTGCCAAACTTTCTTCATAAGTCGCGCCACCGATTATAAATACAATTACATCTTGAATTCTGTAACAATTGTAAAAAATTTTAATTCAAAGCTTGTAATTAATTAAAAAAAAAACAATTTACCTTTTGGTCATGGTCATTTGTCCTAAATAAGGAAAAGTTTGAGTATTTAATTTTCCTTTTATAAGATCTTCCAGAGTTTCACTGAGCAGCGGATTGTGTTGTGTGTATATATTCTCAACACCGCTCAGACCCTTGAATAATTTTTTAGTTATCTTCGCAACAGCTTCACGGTCAAATAAATTACTCTGCCTTTGATTTATTCCACTGTACTCCAAAATACTGTAGACAAGCTAAAAAAAAATAAGTAAATTTATTTACTGTTAGATAGTGTTCAAAATGTTGATTTTGTTATTTATAAATATCAAAATAAATTTTAAATAATAAAATAATTACTTTTGTGTATTTTTCAGGAACTTCTCGTTTTTTTAACATTTCAACTAATGTTCCTATTTCATTATTTGTGTGCTTCTCATAGTGCAATGCATACAGCATTACTAATCTCGTCGCATCAATATCACGTACTTTTGGATTGTTTAATAATTTCTTTATTTTTTGTAGCTGAAATTAAGTTTAATTTTTTTTATATAGATTAATTAAAAAAAAATTAATTTTCAGTACATACTTGATTGGAATGTTCATTTTGACAGCACAATTCTTGTTCAGTCTCCGAAACTTCTAATAAATTATGATTACCAACTAAATTAGAGAGCTCACCAACAACTGTTACATGCTTAGAAACAGTACCAGACATTTTTTTAAATAATGGATAAGCTTCAACAAAATTTTTCATGTCTGCAATACTTTCTACTTTTTGATGTTTCTTAGCTTTTCTTTGAAACTCTTCCATTAATTCTTTTATTGTTTGTCCAATTTCGCCAAAATTTAAATACATAGCCTGTAAAAAAAAATAAATTATTATTAATATTATATTTTTAATAAAAATTAATTTAGAAGATATTTAATAATTTTTGTAACAAATAAATTATGGCAAAAAAAAATTATTGATTAAAAATTACCTCAGCATAAAATTCATCATGTTCAGCACTAAGCACAACTTCTTGTAATTCTTTAGAAATTCCTTGTATATGGGACAAGTCAACGCGGTTATTATTAATACCTAAAAGTTCATGAACCATAGCCTGATAGGTCCATTGATTCAACAATGGAGTAACTGGATCATCTCGTCTGTCGAGTATCAATAAAAGCGGATCTGACTCCTGTCTAAATTTAAATGAATTAGATTCTTTTATCAATACTTCACGGATTTTTTCAGACAGTCTTTTGGCCATTTCTGAACTACTTTGGTAACGAATGTAAGGACATTTTCTTAGAGAAAGTAAAACTGATATAATTCCTTCGCAAGAGCGATGTAAATTCACTGGATTCCATGTAAGACCTGTCAATTATTTTTAAAAAATTAATTAAAATATTTTAAAGCAATATTTACAATGATTTTATAATTTTAGTGACAAATTATTGCAAAAATAAAAAATTTAATTTTTTAAAAATAATTTTTTTTAATAAATTTATTTATTAAAAAAAATTAAAAAATTGTCAAGTCGTCATTTTTATACCTTCAGCACATGAATTTATTCCAATTGAAAATAAGTGTGGATTAATCGCTAAATAATCAGCGTAATACTCTTGCACTTCTCTGACAACTTCTTGCTCGTCACTTTCAGCTAATAATTTAATATCAGCTTTTGGAATGATATTACTGAAATCTAAAGATTAAATAATGGCAATTACCATAAATTAATGTAAAATTATGTTTTTTTTTTTTTTTTTTAAAAAAAAACTACTTACAAATATAATAAATTCCATACTTTGGATTTCTTAATTCATTGCAAAGTAAAGCAACATTTTCTTTGGTTGGTCTGATAAAAACAATACACTTTAAATGCCTAAGCTCTTCACCACGTACTTGTGCGTCTATTTTTTCAAACAAATACACTTCTTTCATCAAAATTTCCGAATGACTGTACACCAAACTGACAATACTTATCTAAAATAAAAATAAAAATAAAAATTTATTTATGATTATAAATTACAAATTATTAAGTCTAATCAGTACCAAAATCCTCTTACTGATTATTTATTAATTCACATTATTAAAAATATTAAAGTCAGCTGACACCTGTCAATTTATTTTTTTATTTTTCTGACAAATATTTTTTAGCTCTAATTTAATGAGAATCAATTTAACAGATACTAATTAATTTAAAAAATTTTTTTAACAAATAAATAATGGCAAAAAAAAATCAGAACAAAAAATTGACATCTAGAAAATTAAAAAATGCAATTTTTCAGAATTAATTTTTCGGAGCAAATTTATTTAATAAAACAATTATAATAGTGACAGCTAACTTTAATGTCATATTTTTTTGCTCCAATTAAATAAATAAAAAAAGAATTAAAAGATAAAAAATGTCAGCTGACTTTAGTATTATTCATAATAAATAAAAAATTTTTATTATAACCAATAATATAAAAATAAACTTACCGTTTGTTTATCCATTAAAAGAACTTTCATACCCGGTCCACTTTCTTCGGTCATTCGAGTAATGTAATGTTTAATAGCTGTCACAACGTTCATTTTTTTTTTTTGTTAATTGTTCACTAATAATTAAATATTTAAAACTTAATATAAGTATTGTTCAACTATTTTATTTGTTATTATTAAAAGGTCTTAGGGTTATTCGCAACTGTTGGTTTTATTTCGTTATTTCGTGTTTGTGTACATTGAGTATACACAGATTTTGACACACTATACATGTGTGTAATAATTTACAGGAAGTGTCAAAGTCACGTGATATTTTCAATATTATTTAACAAAAAAAAAAATATTTTGATTTTCTGATTTATTTATTTTTAGTTAAATATACAAAAAAAATGATAATTATTTGTGACTACAAAATAATTATTTAAATATATAAAAAATAAAACGTCATTATTTTTTATTTAATTAAGCTATTCATTCACACAACATTCACTCAAAATATTTAAATGATTAATAAATTTTAAACTCTTTTTTAATAATTATTTATGAGAGATTAAAATTGTAAACGTTTGGCTAGAGTTCCTCCGTCGATGTTTTCGAGGAGTTTGCGCTTGAGACTCGGCCGGTTTTCTTTAAGTCTTCTGACACTGATAGGCAGTGGTAATTTTTCCCCAGGAGTTGGTGCGGGTTTATTGCTGAAAAAGGGCATTTGCAGTGCCTGGCTGCAGGTGCATCTCTCGCTTGGGTTGATACGTAATAAACTGGAAATTAAATCTAGAAGATCTGCACCGACTGCTGTGAAAATGTCTGAGAAAGGTATTCCGATAAAAGGTTTGAATTGGATAAAATCTGTTAGTTCAGTCATTCCTGGCCAAGTTTCTTCTGTAGGCGTTCCTAGGGTCTGTAATAATAAATATTTGTAAATAAAATTACATATCAAAATTAATTACAATAATTTTTTAATTTTGTTTAACAAATAAATTTTTTCTAAAAAATTTTTTTTTAAAAATTGCATTTATAATTTTTTTAAATTTCTAGATGTCAATTTTTTTGTTAAAAAAATTCTAAAAATTATAAAATATCTGCTAAATTAATTTTCATAAATTTTTTTTAAAATTCAGAGTCAATAATTGCTAATAAAAGTTACCTGAAATATTCTAGTTAATTGATCTAAATCAGACTCTCCAGGTAAAAATGGATTACGCAACAATAATTCAGCTAAAATACAACCAACTGCCCACATATCAACTCCAGTTCCGTACAATCTTGCTCCGTAGAGCAGCTCAGGAGCTCGATACCACCTGGTTACTACTTGGTGAGTGTTTATTCTGTTCGGGGATCCAAAGAATTTAGCCAGACCAAAATCACCTATCTTTAAAATTCCTTTTTGATTTACTAGTAAATTATTGGGCTTCAAATCACGGTGGAGAATCCAGTTGCAGTGTAAGTAATCTAGTCCTTGTAAAGTTTGGATCATATAAGACTTTATATGAGATATTGTAAATACAATATTCGAATCTTTTATTATTATTTCTAAATCGGTGTCCATGAAGTCGAAGACCAGCGACACGTTTGACTTGTAACCAAACACATCTGTAAAATTATGAAAATTATATTTTGAGTTTTTGGTTAATTAATAAAAAAAATTAATACCTAATAAGCCGATAATATTATCATGCTTTAAATCTTGAAGTAATTTTATTTCTCTTAATGCTGTTCGGTTTATACCATCGCGAGCTTCAGCTCTGCTGGCTACTTTTATCTGAAAAATTAATAATGAGTGTTAGAAAATTTTATGAAAATAACATTTGATCATTTTTATAAGTTTTTTTGATAAATAAATCATGGCAAGAAAAATTTCATATTTAGAAGCTTTAAAAATTTATAAATGCAATGTTTTTTAATTAATTTATTTTATTTTAAAAAAAATGACATTAAAATTAGATGGCATTATCAATTTTTCATTTTTTTAATCAATAAAAATTTTAAATAAAAAAGTTTTTCAAAAAAATTGAACTTAAAATTTTTTTAATTTTCTAAATGTTGAATTTTTTTTCAATAAAAAAAATTCTGAACACTTTTAGATGGCTCATTTAATTTTTAAAAGAAAATAAATTAAAAATTTTCCATGTTTGCTAATTTTAGTGTCGTCTAAGAAAATTTTTTAAAAAACATGTGATTTATTTTAATTAATTAAACAAACCTTTTTTACTGCAACTATTTGATCCGTTTCAGTATCTTTTGCTTTGTATACAGTAGCAAACTGTAAAAATATAATAAATTAAATATTAATAATAATAAAATAAATATTAAACATTATGTTAAATGTTTAAAGTTATTTATAAAGAAAAATATTTATAAATTAATAATGATTATAATACTAACTTGTCCTTCTCCCAAAAAATCAATTTTTTCATATCTTCTCAATTTTTCTGCCATTATAATTATTAATTAAACAATACAAGAGTAAAAAATAAAAAAACAAATAAAAATGAAACGATGTTAACCTAACCTAAGGAAAATCTACCTTCTCTCTAATGTTTTTCTGTTTTTGTGAAAGTAAAGGCGCGCGCAACATAAGAAAGTTTTTATTGGCGGAAATTCAACCAATAAATTTACATTATTTGATATTTATTGGTCTCCCTTGGCAACCAAAATGTACAACATTTATTTATCAAAATTTGTGAGAATAAGTTATCAACTATAAGTGTGTAAAATGAGTTCAATAATTAGTAATGACAATGATTCTCAGCTGATAATTTTTGATTCTTCCAAAAATGAAAGACGTTTAAATGATGAGTTTAAAGTATTGCAAAGAAAATTAAAACCAAAATGGAAATTTTTGGAGTAAGTATTTTTGTTTTTATTAAAACATTTATGACATTCAAGTTAACTGTCACTTGACAATTTTTTAATTTTTTTTAACAAGTAAATTTGCTCTAAAAAATTATTTTAAAAAAATTGCATTTGTAGTTTTTTAAAATTTCTAAGTGTCAATTTTTTTTATAAATTTTTTTTTGCCATTATTTTTCACCAAAATTATTAAATTAATTTTCAAAAAAAATTTTTAAGAAATCATTTAATTAATCAATTTTTTTTTTGCAGAAACAATGATGTATTGTCTGAAGAATCTCTATCTAGTGGAGATTTATTAGTATTACCAGAGCCTAGGAATAAGTTTACAGAATTAGAAATGGATTCTATAAGAGGGTTTATAAATAATGGGAAAAATGTTTTGGTGATGCTAGGTGAAGGCGGAGAAAATAAATTTAATACAAATATTAATTTTTTACTTGAAGAATTTGGAATAATGGTTAATAATGGTAAGAACAGTTTTATTTTTATTGTATAAACTTATCCATTTAATTTATATTAATTTTTTTCATCACAGATAGTGTCATTAGAATTAATTACAGTCGTACATTACACCCGAAAGAATGTACAATATCTCAAGGTTTGTCGAATAAATCGCGATTTGTCAAAAATCGTGATGAAGTTGTGTGAGTATTAATAAAAATTCAAAAAAAAACTAATTCTTACAATAATTCTTATAATTGTTAATTTTTTTTTTAGTAATATGAATTTTATTTATCCATACGGAGCAACATTGAACGTCGTCCAGCCTTCAGTAGTTGCATTATCAAGTGGGACCATGGCAATACCTACCAACAGACCAATTTGCGCGTATTATTCTTCACCAACAAGTTCTGGAAAGTTAGTAGTACTCGGTTCATCGAGATTACTAACAGACTCTTACATAGAAAAGGAACATAACGATGCCTTGAGAGAAATGATTTTTGATTTTTTTAAATCCAAAGAACAGTTCTCTAAAGAATATTATTTTGATGACATTGATGTAAGGATAATCTTTATTATTAATTTAAGAGAATAAGAAAAATTTTGTCTTATTCAAAAGAGCAGCTGCAAGGTTGCTTGCTAGTGTCCTTTATTTATTTATTAATTTAATAATTAATTATTTTATCAAATATTACAGTACTCTGAATATAATTTTGTACCGGATATAACACAATTAGCAGACGAACCAAAAGTTTGTACTCAAGATCTAGATACTATTGACATTCCTCGAGAGTACACAAAATTATTCAAGCATCATTTTTATTCCATTAACTTGTCAATGATACCAGAGTGTATTAGTGCGTATCAACTTTTAGGAGTTAAACATGAACCATTAACGTTAATTAAACCACACTTTGAAACTCCGCTACCTCCAACTCAAGCTTCGGTAATTAAAATTGTTTAAAATAAATTTCATTAAAAAAAAATGCTTCAAAAATTTTACTTATAATTTTTTTTTTTAATTTCACTTGTGGAATTTTTTTAATTAAATTTTTGTGTCATAATTAATAGGTTTTCCCACCAAGTTTTCAAGAACTTCAACCGCCAGCCCTAGAACTGTTCGACCTCGATGAAGAATTCAGTTCTGACCTGCTAAAACTGTCACAGTTGACAAATAAATACATGTCAATGAAAGATCCTGCTAATGAGTCAGAACTTGATTATTATATCAGAGAATTTGGAGAAATGATACGAATCAATACGTCATCTGATATACCTACGTCAAAGGAAATTTTGAATTATGTTTTTCAAAAACTCAGCAGTTTTAAAGCAATGCCTAATTAATTTTGTAAAAAATTATTTTTTAATTTTCAACTATGTAAAAATAATTTTTTAATGAAAATTTGTAAAAGTTAAGTTTTTAAACTATTATTCATAGATTTTTTTGAAAAATTGTAAAATAAAATATAGCAGACATATTTTTGTGTATATAGAAAAATTTAAATATTAAAAAAGAGAATAATTAAATTATTCAAAATTATGGCAAAAAAGAAATAAGAAAAAAAATTGACATGTAGAAATTAAAAAAAAATAATAAAAATACAATTTTTTTAAAATCATTTTTCGGAATAAAATTATTTTGTTAAATAAAATAAAAAAAAAATGGTCAAATGTCATGCTACCTTCAGTATAATAATTGTTGATGACTAAAAAGAAGTTTTTTGCCCGATTAAGTATTTGTTAAATTAAATTACAGGTTTTGTGCAAATAAATAATGAATGAAATAAATAAATAGAGGTTGCACGTAAGCGACATCTCGAATGACGCGCGACTTGGGCTGATTTTCATGATAAATAAATAAAGATACGATAGAATAATTGATTTTGTTACTGCAAAAACCCATAAATATTATTGGATAATTTATTTTAGTTTTTTTAGTGATTTATTTTAATAATTTCAGTAACTGGGACATAAAAATTACACGGAATTTTTATTTACGTCAAGTTTGATTTACACACGTGATTGTGAAACAGATCTTAAAGGTTTATACTGTAATCTGATTGAGTGTGATTGAGAGACGGCGATTGGCGAAATTTCCGGCGCAAATATTTGGCCCAAGCTTATTCATTTATCAATTTTATTTTTAATGATCCATAATAATATTTTGATTTTAATATTTTTTGTTGGCGAGTAAATAAACCAAGATGTCTTTATTCTTTGTCAATGCGTAAGTTCAACACTTGTCTTGCTTACTTTTAGGTTATATTGTCAGTGGGTTTGTTATTTATTATTGTTTTGTTACATATGTGATTTAACAAAGTATTTTATTTTTATTTATTTTTTAATTGTTGACAATTACTTTTAATATTATTGTTGCTTTAAAATAAAAAAATATTTTTCTTAAACATTAATTAAATATTAATTAATTTTTTTTTTTTTTTTTTTAATAGAAATCAAGACAGCGAAGTAGAAGGAGACTCTAATGGAGACTTACAAATATCATCTCCAGGAAGCTCAGAAGCACAGCAAGCATTGACGACATTTTGGCCAAAAGTTGCTGAAGAAATTAAAAAAATTACTAGTGTAAGATTATTTATTCTGTCTACTTTTTTATGACACTGAAGTTGACAGATATAAATTTTTTTTTTGATATTTATAGTGATTAAATTATTATAAAAAAAATTTAATTAATTAGTTTCACATAGAAAAATTAATAAAAATTACAAGTGAAAATTTTTAGAAGCATTTTTTTATTGTAATTGATTTATTAAAAAAATTTTTTAAATTAACAGCTGACTGCTAAAAATTAATTTAGAAGATATTTAATAATTTTTTTAATAAATAAATTACAACAAAAAAATATTTTTTAAAAATTGCATTTACAGTTTTTTACAAGTGAAATTTATTTATTTTTTTTTTTCAATCATTTTTTTCGATAAAAAAAATTCTAAAAATTTTTAAATATTGGCTAAAGTAATTTTCATGAAAAAAAATTGACATGCAGAAATTTTAATAAATTAAAAATACAATTTCTTTTAAATAATTTTTTTTTAATGAAAAAAATAATTATTTATGTTTCAAAATAATTACAGAATGACCTGAAGACACAATCATTGCCGTTGGCGAGGATAAAAAAAATAATGAAGCTAGACGGTGACGTGAAAATGATAAGTGCAGAAGCTCCAATGTTATTTTCAAAAGCCGCTGAAATATTTATCCACGAATTAACCCTGAGAGCGTGGATCCACACGGAGGACAATAAAAGACGTACATTGCAGAGGAATGACATTGCAATGGCCATCACCAAGTACGATCAGTTTGACTTTCTGATCGACATTGTACCCAGAGATGAGTTGAAGCAGAGCAAAGCACAGTCGGATAATGTCGTACGTACTTCGATGAGTTCTGATCAAGTTCATTATTATTTTCAATTGGCTCAACAGCAGTCTAATAATCAGACCGTGCAGAATAATGGAGCGCAGTCGATACAAATCGTACAACCGCCTGCTGGGCAAATACAAACTATTAATATGCCAATTAGTAATTCTGTTGAACAAGTAAGTATAAAAAAAAAATGATAAAGTAAAAATTTTTTTTTAAATAATATTAAAAATTTTTTTTACTTAAAAAAATAATAATTACAGGCTCCTCAACAATCGAATCAACAAGTGATACAACTTCAACAAGCCCAATCACCATCCTCTCAAAGTGGAGGAATTCAAATAGTACAACAAATTGTTACTCCTAATGGTGACATTCAACAAATACCTGTGAGTTGAAAAAAAAAAAATTAATTTTTTTTTTTAAATATGAATTATTAAAAAATAAATTATTTATTTATTTATTAGATTCAATTAACGCCTCAGCAACTTCAAATGATAAGAATGCAAGTACAAGGTGGCAGTAATCAGCCGATAATAATCCAAGCAGCACCCATCCAAGCTCAGCCTCAAATAATTCAAGTAGCCGGAAGTGGTCAGGCACCGGTATACCTGCAAACCAACGGCACTGATAATGAATAACCGCACCTAAAAAAAGAACCCAACAATATCTTAACTATAAATAAAATAAAATAAAAGTATAATAAAAAGTAAAGATTAAGACATAATTTTAAGATTGTACGGTAAGAAAATAAAAAATTTTTTAAATTAACCGACAAGTTGTCCCCAAGTTCTCGGAAGAGTGCCCGAAGTATTCAATAATGAACATATATGAAGACTTTCACATACACGGACATCATTCATGCGAAATCAAGTGAATTGATGTGAGATGACGTGAAGAATAAAGATAAGCACCGGGCTCAAGATGTAATCTGATTCGTCCGTCGCTATCCTCGGAGCTGCTTCATATGCTTGATCGAACAAGGCCCTGAAACTGGTGCGATGCAACGTGTATTATGTTTCACGATACTGCGGTCGCGTCTGCTGGTCCTGTCCGACCTCTGAACTAGCTTCTTTGGCCACCGTTCAAACCACCAACTCATTTTATTATTATAACAAGTATCCTACATTTATTAGATAGATTATAATTAATCATTTTTATTTTTTGTTTTAGAATTAATTATCTTTCCAGTAATATAATTCTCTGTTATATAATTACATGCACGGTCAAGTGTACAATTAATTATTATTTATATTATGATAGAAGATGGTATTCATAGAAGAAATATATTCGCTTCAATTATAAGATCAAGGGATGATTTTAGTTGCCAAGGAAATTTGCCATTTTTTGGTTCCATTATTCTTGATCTTTCGACAAAATATCCCCAAAATAAATATCCCCGGACAAAATATTTTAAATAATTAAACACCACCACAAAAAATTTTTATGTTAAATATTTAACACAAAATTTTTTGGAGCAATTACGCAAAATTTTTTACCGTGAAGCTTATGTGTTGGCGTTTAATTATTTAAAAAATTTTGGGGATATTTCCTCGTAGGATCAAGACGCCTGATACCCATCTCATACCACAAATTGGGTGGGGTGTGTGCATAGTATATGAACCAAGCAACTACTTGCTTTATCCATTCTGCGAGCTGGGGTCCAAAAAAAATTTATAATAAAAAGTTTTTTTTTTTTTTCTTTTAGGATTTATTGAAGATTAAGACATAAAAAAAAATGATCAAATTTTGAAGTCTGCTGCAAGTTTTCTTGATGCATTATAAAAATTTTAGGAGTAAAATTATGCAGCAACATCCAGCTGAAAAATTCTGCATCTACACCCAATATCTTCGGAATTACATCCACATTTCTCTTACTTTTATTATTATTTTATCTTTTTAGTATTTTTTCTCGAACCACCCCACTAAAGTCTACGCCACTGGCGAGGTACTCGGATTTCACGACATGTTTACAAAGATCCTAGAGATAAGTTGAGAATGGCCGCTCCAGCCCCATGCCTTCTCCATGGTGTAAGGTGACAGCTGCCTAAGTCTGTGTGTACCACATACATCCATATGTACATGTGGATGAGAGCGAGTATTTGTAGTGATATATATACACATAATAAGGATAAAATACACCTATTTAATGTGCTGAATACACACGCACGCCTTTCTCTCCAGGAACACCGAGATGCCGTGTGTGTTAGATGAATGTCCGAGGGGATGAATTATTATGTATTAAGTACGAGTGTGAGTCAATTTAGGGGTACACACCTTTTCAATTTTTATTTGCTGCAGTAATCTATAATAATAATTATGGAGCTCTGCATTTTTTATAAATTTTTTTTTGCAGGATAAATTATTTATAATTATGCAATTTTTTTACGGAAAATTATTTAAAAAAATTTTTTTTATTGAAAAAATGATTTTTAAAAAATTTTAATAAAAATTTTTTGAATTTTATTATCATATAAATCAATAATAATTATTATTAACAATAAAAGTGAAACATAGTTAAATTTAAAAGCTATTAAATAAAAGTTTGTCGAGACTAAAATGTCCAGCTCGCAGCCGATTAACGTTTTGTTTGATTTGTTTATGGACTAAAAGGTTGTTTGTATTTGTAGAGTTTCAGCTCTTTAGTGCTTTAGCCTTTTTTTTTTCTTTTTTATATACTTATGTTTATTTTTTTACATTACTAAAGTGGTCTCATTTCTTTTTAGTTTAATTTACTTGAGTGGAATAGCCCAAGTTTGATGTACCGTGAAGAAAACGATGCCTGGACCGATCTCTGGATTAGCCCTGCTTAAACTAGACTTAGATGTCCTTCTGGATCTGGACTCTTAACTGTACTCGTTTTTTATTCTACAAGGTATTTTTGAAAAAATTTTTTTTTTTTTAGTTTTTAGAAGAAATAGTTCCTTAAATTAATTAAACTGTGTTTTGATATCAAATTATACTTAAAATTTTTATCTTTATTTATTTTAACTGAAGACTAAACACTGATAATTTTTTATGATGTTAAAATTGATCAGTTTTCAATTTTACTCCATAAGAAAATTGTTCAAAAAATTCTGAAAAAAAAATTGCATTTTTATTTTTTAAGTCAATGTCTTAAATAATAATTAATCATTAATATTAATAATAATTGTTAATAAAAAAAAAAATTTTGTTTTAGAATTTTTATGAAAAATTAAAAAAAAAATTTTTTTTCAGAATTTTTTATAAAAAAATATTAAAAAAATAAAATTTTAAGTAACAAAGCTAATTATACTGCTAATAAAATATTTTTCAGATCCATCAGCAAAATATTTACGCCTGTCACTAAAAAATAAAAGTATGTAATAAAAATAAAAGCACATCAGAGTGACATAAGGGTAGTCAGTGGTTTTATTCAGCCAAATGAATGCTGACAACCGGTGACAATTACTTGAACAAGGGGTTAATCCCCTCATTTTTGTTCAGTCCCTACAACAGCATTGAAGGCTCTAATGTGTACGTATTATTTTATACATACAGCTCTATACATCCCCTTTTATCTTATTTTTTTACTCCAGTCCATCTCTATTCACAGAACTCCCACTCGTACTCACATTTGCTCCGTTCCAGCATCTCTGCTCTGCTCTTATTCACTCCAACATATTATTTTTCATTATATTATACCAACATATATAGATTTAATGTGGCTACATAACACACCAGAAAGAAGAGGAGAGACACAGTAGGGAAGGGAAGCCCACGTGATCAACGGGCGGGGGTGGAAAGCGACATTTCGCATGCCCAGAACTCCACAGGCTGCAGCATCACAACGAGCCGGCTCGATCTACTCCTCGGATGTTATTTTATCCTTTGTATTTATTTGGATTTTATTTCACCGCTAAATAATTTGTAAATAATCGCTGTTTTATTGCTTGTCACTCACAAATATTTTATTTCCAGTGAATTAATATTTTTTTCACCTTTAAAAATTATTTTTTATGTAATAAATATTTTTATTTACAAACGTGATATTTGGCCAAGGGATGATAACGTGTGACACAAGTTTTGTTGTTAAAAATGTTTTATGAATTGTGGAAAATAAGAGGGAAGTGATTTGCTTAAAAAGAGGTGAGAAATTTTATTTTAAAAAATTTTTAATTATTTTATTATTTTATTATTTTAGGTAATAAATAAAAAATCTTTAGATTTTTGGAATTTGATTATAAAGTTCCGATTAAATCTTTTCCATTTGTCACTTCACTTCCATTCGGGTTAATATGCCGATATATTAACTAAGTTTATGATGAAAAGATAATCTTTTGAATTTTAAAGGTGATTCACTAAAAAAAAAA
>JZSA01003634.1:0-19272 GCA_000956155.1 Cotesia vestalis | reverse complement strand
AAAAATCAAAAAATTAAAAACGTCGGATAACTTATGTAAATTAAGTTAGGCGACAACTAAAAATTTTTAGAATTGTTTTTACTGAAAAAATGATTACAAAAAAATAAAAAAAAACTTTTAATTGTAAAAAACTTGAAAAACAATGCGTGAAATTTAAAAAAAATATTTTTTAGTTCTAATTTGATAATTTTTTATTAAAAAGTTGATGTGACGTTTTCATTCTTGTTTTTACTCTGATTTAATTTAATTTAAAATAATTTTTACTCTAATTTACTCTGATCAGTAAATTAAAAAATTGAACTTAGAAAAATGTTATTTCAAACTGCAATTTTTCTAGTTTTGATTACGACGGGACCGATTTTACATTTTATACTGTAATTTTTCAAGTTTTCTTTTTTCCGTCCAGCAACAGTTAAATATTAATAAGTAAAATTTGTAAAAATACTGATTAGTAAAATTGTCGATAATAAATATTTTGACATAAGCGCGCAAAGCGCGTTCGATTTTCTAGTTAAAAGAAAATCAAAAGGTTAAAAATGTCGGCTAACTTTAATAATACTAAAGTTAGCCGACGTTTTTAATTTTTGGATTATTCTTTCAATAATTAAAATTAAAAAAAAAAAAAAAAAAACATTTTTCTAAAATTGCACTTAAAGTTTTTCAAGTTTTTTACAAATGAAATTTTTTTTACTAAATAAATTATAATAAAAAATTTCAACAAAAATTACACTAATAGTTTTTAAAAATTTCTTAATGTGAAGTTAAAAAAAAAAAGTTTTAATTACAAAAATTGAATCATTAAAAAAATTCGTGAAAATTAACTTAGCAGATATTTAATAATTTTTTTTTTTAAAAAATGATTAATGCAATTTTTTAAAAAATTATTGAAATAAATTTATTAAGTAACTGCTAACATTATTGTAATTAAAATTGTTATTTTAAATTTAAGCTTAATATTTAAAAAAAATTTTTAATCTTCTAAAAATTTATTTCTTCAATTTCAATAAAATTAATAATTATAATTTAATTTTTCTTTCATAACTTTATTGATATTTTATGCAATTAAAACCTTAAAAATTAATGAAAATTAAGTAAGCCGACTTATAAAAATTTTTAGGATTTTTTTTTTGTTAAAAAGAAATTTTTATTTGAAAAAAACTGTGAGTGCAATTTAAAAAAATGTTTTTTTTGTTTTAATTGAATTAATAAAAAAGAAATAATTAAAAAAGTGAATTAAAAAAAATCTAGTGTTGCAATTAAAATAAAAAAAAAAATATTTATTTAAATTTAAAATTGAAAACTCGTATATTTCCATACAGATAACTTTACACAAACACGTAATGTCAAAAAAACATATTGCGGTGATGGTGATATTCGAGCCGGTGTTTCCATCAATTCTACGTTCAAAGTTGCACTCTATTCCCACAATAAAGTCCAATCGAATAGAACGGATAGACATGGAATAGAATTCTTACGCAAGTCATCAAGAGTATCAATATCATTACACTTAGCCGAAGTACACTCTAGAAGTCTAGAGCTGAGCGTAACCTGGAGTAGCCTGGAACTTTCAGGCGAGTTAAGTGCAAGATGGCTTTTATGTTTCTTCTCCATTGTTTTTATTTTTACTTACCAACTTTAGTTTCATTCTGAAGGGCGGAGCGCGGTATCAGACGCGTTATGGACAGTAACTCCGCTTGCTAACATAAACCATCAAGAATAGCATAGCGTGAGTTTAGTTGGCAAAGGGCGTCCCATTGAATTTCCAGTTACCGCCCCGAGAGTCCTGGTGCCGCCTACCCATCTCCGAGATCATCATATCCTTTTGCAATTGGCCATACAATCAAGGATATGTATGATTATATCAATATCATAATTATAGATCTCTACTTTTTGGCTCCCATTTATGCTCCCAAACAATGGCGTCAATTTTTTAACTCTGAAAGAACAAGAACAAGAAGAAGAAGAAGAAGAAGAAGAAGAAGAGAAGATCATAAAAATATAAATAATAAGATTTATTATTATTTTATTATTTCTTCACGACACTAATTTTTTAATTTAATTTTATAATTTAATTCAATTAGAACTTTATAATAATTGCGCTTAAAGTTTTTCTAATTTTTTTTAATAAGAAAAATCCTAAAAATCTTCTAATTTTATTTTTATTATTTCTTCTTACGTAAAAATATATTTACTTGTCAATAAAGTAAAATAAAATAAAGATAAAAGTTAAAACTTCTACTTTTAAATTTTTCTGCGCTTAACTCTGAAACAAATAATCTATATTATTAAGAGTTTTATTTTATTCATTTTTTTTAAGAAGAAAAATGTCTGCTAATTTTATTTTCATTATTTCTTCTTACGTAAATAAAATACTTATTAATTAAATCGAATAAAATAAAGGTAAAATAATTGAAACTTAAATTTAACTCTGAAAGAAGAAAAATAGTAAAATTTTTATTATTTTTCTGTCATTTCTTCACTAAAAATTTTTTAAATTTTGTTAATTCTTAAATTACAACTTTAAAAATTGTACACAAATTTTTTCTAATTTTTTTAATAAGAAAAATCGTCAGATGGTTGCTTTAATTTGACTATTTCTTCTTGCGTCAAGTATACTTACTTATTAATTAAATAAAATAAAATGAAGGTAAAAGCTAAAACTAAAGTTTAAGCTTCTACTTGAATATTGTACACGTTCCAAGGACCGAGGATCCGGTTTTCAGTTACTCAAATTACCTTTACTTCTTGGTACGTTGTTGTTTAATATTATATGTTTCATTCTAGTACATTTTATTCTTACACTAGTCTTCGCAGTTTGCAATCTGGAATAAGACAGCTAGTGCAGATTATTTAGAACTCGAGAGGATTTTGAAATAGAATATTATTTTTTTAAGTGTTTTGTATCCAGAAGATATTATATGTCTTCTCATATATGTGGACATGTAAATATTTTTTTTATTATTAAATAATATATGTGTATGATTATTTTACAGGTTGGATATGTTAACCGAGGACAATGACCCAACTAAACCGGCAGGGGTTTTAGACAATACTGGAAATGTTTCGTCCTCGACGGAAAGTACGCTTCAACACCCTCGTGTTAATAATGGTTTTTATATTTATTTACACTTAATATTTTAATTATTTTAATATTGAAAAAAAATTTTTATTCCTAAAAAATTAAAATACAATTTTAAAAAAATGTTTTTTAGCTTTAATTTAATGCAGAAAAAAAAATTTTAAATGTTGGCTAACTTTATTATCTTTAAATATTATTTTTTATAAAAAAATTTTTATTTAAAAATTTTATTGAATGTTTTAAAATAATATTTAATATATATTTTTTTTTTTTTTTATAGAAACTGAAGTAAAAAATGAAGTACAAGACTGTCCAGAAAATGAAAATGTACCGGGCAGTGAATTGTACGTTGATGAAAATATAGACGATAAAGAACAGGAGTATCCTGATTCTATGGAAAAGTCTGACTATAGTACTCTTTATGGAGCTAATCAGTATTACAACAGGTAATTTAATTTTTAATCTAATTATAGTGAATGATAATTACTTACTAAAGTTTATAATTTATTTTTTACAGTTTATATAATTCTCCTTCATATGGATCAGTAACAAAAAATTCACCGAGCCTTCAAAGCTCGTATTTAAGTTCATACACAACTCCGAGCCCGATGGCCCAGTACGGCTCGTATCCTGGATACAACAGCAGTAGTTCAACATTTTCTCCAGTGGGTCAAAATATTTCTTCAGCCTCTCAGAAATTAGACTACAGCGCGTACAGTAGCACCTGTCTCTATGGAAATGATCGGATGCCGCTTCAATATTCTGGGTACTATCCGATGCCGGGGTATCATTCGACATCCTCGTCATTTAATATCGGAAACCTTAATTTTACAGGTAATAATAATTATGATAAATTATTGAGCAATTTTATTATAAATTAATTTGTTAAAAATTTTATTTTTTTACTGAAGAAATAAATATTTTTCTTACAGTAATTTTCTTGTTAAAAAAAATTATCTAAATTTTAGAAAAATAAAATTTTAGATAAAAATTTATAAATCGGGAAATAAAAATAATTTTTTTAATTAATTTATCAAAAATTTTAGTTTTTAGCTGAAAAAAAATTTTTTAAATAAAAAATTAATAAATTTTATATAAAAAATCTGTCACAAAGATTCAAACAAGGCGAGTAGTCTCACCCTGGACTCATCCGGCCACGACGCCAATGATTTAACGACCCGCGACACTATAGAAGGTAAAAATAAGAAAAAGATGGATAGAACAAGTAAGTTTAGCATAGTGGGACGAGAGACTGATCCGACGAAGGGATGAAAATTTATTTCAGGCGCATCAGCGAAGCCCTGCAAGCGCGGAAGACGTCAAAGCGGAAGCGGAAACAGTATTGGATCCGCTGATACTACTGAAGGCGGCACGGATCGGATATTCATCTGGGACCTTGATGAAACCATAGTTGTGTTCCATTCCCTACTTACTGGACAGTTTGCGACCAAGCATGGCAAGGACCCGGCGTTGTTGGCTCAGCTGGCGTACAGGATGGAAGAAATGATATTCAATTTGGCAGACACACATTTCTTCTTCAATGACGTTGAGGTTTTTTTTTTTATTTTTACTCATTTAGCTTTTATAAATACTAGAGATTAAAATTAGCAGTTACTTGAAATTTTTAACAAATAAATTTGATCCAAAAAGAAAAATGATTAAAATTGTTAATTATCTGCTAAATTAAATAATATTTTTAAAATTTAATGTAAAAATAAATATTAGAATTAAAAGTATTTTTTAAAAATTGAATTAAAAATTTTTTTTAATTAGAAATTTTTTAAAAATTGAATTTTCAATTCTTGTGGATTAAAAATTTTCTAAAAATTTAATTTTCAATTCTTTTGAAATTGAAATTTTTAAAAAATTCAATTTTCAATTTTTTTTAATTTAAAATTTTTTAAAAATTCAATTTTCAATTTTTTTTAATTTAAAATTTTTTAAAAATTCAATTTTCAATTTTTTTTAATTTAAAATTTTTTAAAAATTCAATTTTCAATTTTTTTTAATTTAAAATTTTTTAAAAATTCAATTTTCAATTTTTTTTAATTAGAAATTTTTAAAAAATTGAATTTTCAATTTTATTAAACTTCTAAAAGTCAATTTTTATTTCCCATAATTTATTTGTTACAAAAATTTCTAAAACAATTAAAAATCTGCTAAATAAATTTTAATTTTTTAAATGTATCTAAAAATAAATACTAAAATTAAAATAATTTTTAGGATTGCGATCAAGTGCACATTGATGACGTTTCATCAGACGACAATGGTCAAGATTTATCCTCGTACAACTTCGCAGCAGATGGATTCCAATGTGCGTCTGCAAACAATGGAATTTGTCTGGCCTCTGGAGTCCGTGGTGGCGTAGACTGGATGCGAAAGCTGGCCTTTCGTTACAGAAAAATAAAGGAAACCTACAGCAATTGCAGGAACAATGTAGGCGGTTTACTGGGAGCTAAACGGGAGTCCTGGCTGCAATTGAGATCGGAAATTGAACTGCTCACTGACAATTGGCTCACATCTGCTGTCAAGTGTCTCAGTCTCATCAGCAAGCGCAGTCACTGTGTTAACATTCTTGTAACCACCACACAACTCGTTCCTGCGCTGTCCAAAGTGCTTCTATTTGGTCTAGGAGGGCTTTTTCCTATTGAGAATATTTATTCAGCGACTAAAATTGGTAAAGAGAGTTGCTTCGGACGAGTTGTAGCTAAATTTGGAAGAAGATGCACCTATGTAGTCATTGGTGATGGCTCTGATGAAGAAACTGCTGCTCGAGCGCACAATTTTCCCTTCTGGAGGATAAATAGTCACTCGGATACTCAAGCGCTCTACAATGCCCTTGAAATGGGCTTTCTTTAATTTTTTTTTTTTTATAAAAATATTTAAAGCGAAGATATATCTTCGCTACATCTCAACTTTTCGTCATTCCTAATTAGTTATTATTATTAAGCCCAAGATTTTTGCCTTTTAGAAATTAATGGTTTAAATTTTTGATATTACAGCGAAAATATTGCTCCTAAAAAAAAAAAATTAAGCAAAATTTATAGGAAATTTAATTTTGTACAAAAAATGTCTCTAATAATTTTTTTCTACCAATATTTTTGCCGTAATATCAAACATTAAGATTTATAATAAATAATTCAATTTTTTAACAATTATCAAAATCTTAATTTTCATATTACAGCTTTTTGATTGGTCCTAAAAAAAAAATTATGAGGCATTTTTTTTACAAAATTTAATTTTAAAATTTGTTTGAAAAAATTTTTTTTTTACCAATATTTTTACCGTAATATCAAAAATTTTAAATTAATTATTGTTATTTTAAAATTAAGGCAAAAATCCTGCTTATGGTTATTGATAATTATTATAAAACTTAATTATATTATTTTAAGTAGATAAATTAGTAAAGTCGATCGTTTTATGTGACTAAATTAAAATAAAACATGGCCAATAATTAAATTTATTTAATGATCGATTTTAATTCAGGGTCCACGAGTGATTAAATAAAAGAAGCTATAGAGTAAATTTAAAAAAATATTTAAAGGATTAATTAATTTATCTGTAAAATTAATTCTATTGTATTTTGAGAAAAATATTACTGTCAATTGAGATATTAGCGAGCTTCTATATGTATAAAGATTATAAATTTTATTAATATTAATATTATCATGGTGAAAAATTATTTTAAATGTACTTAAAGGTGGACGAAAGTATGATAAAAGTGCAACGAATTTTTTTTAATGCTATTAAATCTTTAAATATTATTAGTTTTTTTATATACCTGATTATTAGCATATCAAACTTAATATTTAATGAAGGTATCTTATAAATTTTTAAAAATCTATGTACTAAAATTATTTATAAATTTTTTTAAATGCGACTATTTGTCACAATTTTTTTTTTTTTTTTTTTTTTTTATTTAAAATAAAATTCAACGATTATTTTTAACTATAAAAAAAAATATTTGGTAATAATAATTATAAAAAATATACATAAACGCATATGGTACAAGAATTAAAAAATAATTACTACGACACAAAAAAAAAATAAATCAAAAATAAATTTAAAACATTAAGAAATTTTATTTCTCAAATTTAATATTATAATTTGATAAAGTTAAATTGAATTATTTTAATATCTTATAAACAGGATGTATAGTTTACATTAATAGTAATGATACAATATAATCTAAACATAACTGTTCTAATAAAAAAATAATGATCTTACTTTAATGAGTGTGTTAAGGTCAGCTCCTTATTATTGTTATATAATCTATTATATATAAACGATTAACTTTTATTTTTAATAATTTTCATATTTTTTTTTTTTTTAATTTAAATTCGTATGTAGAATCACAGATTATTCCGGTGCTTCTTTTTTACGCGGCTATGACATAAGTTGGTGCTGTTAAAACGCCACAATTGTTGTCTTTTTGAGCCATTAGAATGTAACCATCATTACCCCAGTAATTAGACCATGAATTTTTAACGAGCCAGTAATCCTCGCCGTTCATTGATCCCCAGCCAACTGCTAGAACAGCGTGATCTAAGCCGTCTACTGAATTTTCTGTAAAAAAAATTATCATGTATATTATTAAAAGAATAAGAAAAATTTTGTGTCATTGCAAGATACATAATTAAGAAATGATCTTGTATCTTGTGAACTATTGACATTTTTAAAGATTTAAGTTCATCCCGATGTTACACTCATCAAGACCTTTCATTTGAGTACCCACATAAATTTTTTATCTATATTATATATATGTATATATGAAAAATATATAAAAAATGCATGTGGGTACTCAAATGAAAGCTCTTGATGAGTATAACATCGGGATGAGCTTATATATTTCAAAATGTCAATATTTAAGAAAGTACAGTCCAAGGTTGTTGGCTTATGTTAAAAAAAAATTTATTTAAAAAAAATTTTAACTTACTGCAATGAGCGTCATAGAAAACTCCATTAGAATAGAAAGAGAAAGCTTTTTGTGAAGCATCAATGGCAATAGACACTGGACCATTTTTATAAAGAGCGACTTTCAATGCTTTAGGATCCCCAGAAGTAACATTGACAAAACCAGCCATCTTAGCAGTCAATGTAACATTATTAATATGACAGTAGCCGTCTTGGCCAATGTAGCCGCCGTACTCATCTTCAGTAGGGAGTCCACCGTGCTTCATGATCCACTCGTATGATCGGAAGTCTTCACCGCCGTCACAGCCATTGTTACCGTAACCCCAAGAGCAATCTATCAGCGCTTGTTGAGACAATCTTACCAGATTTTTGTACTTCATAAAGTAAGCACCCTCGACTGCGCCTGTTGTACCAAAACTCCAGCAAGATCCGCAAACTGATTGATCTTTCACGGGTGTCACGGCGCCGTAGAGTCTCCAGTCGTGATTTTCTGGGAGCGCAGCAGACTCTTTTTCTACGTCATATGGGAAAGGTAGTCCACCGTTGTAAGAAATTGGACTGAATCGCTTTCCTCGTAAGTATTTCAACTCGGTGTCGTTGCGATCAGCCAAGTGATTAACTGCCAATTGGAAGCCTTGATTCTTTCGGTTTATTGAGTGGATGTATCTGATTATATTAAATTATAATTGTGTAATTTTTTTTTATATTAAAATTATTATTACAATTTATTTTACCTCAAATTTTGACGGAATATTTCCTTTCGGTTACCATGCTCTTTTATACCGTCGTACTGTTTGTTGTGTTTTCTTTTGAAAATTTCAAACTCGGTGTCTACGTGACGGTGATCATTAGAAATAAATTCACGCATAGGATTGAATGTATACAGATGTCTATCTCCTGGACCTGGGAAACTAGTGCATGACATGTCTAAAAAAATAATTTTTTTAATTTTAGAAATAAAATTAATTAATAAAAAAAAAAAATTTCTATCTAAAAATAAAAATATTAAATTTACAGATAATTTTTAATGAATTTAATTCCTTTGAAGTGAAAATTATTTTTTAAAAGAATAAAAAATAAAAAACAATCGTAGTTGATAAATATAAATTGGTAAAAATAAATTATCGCTGCGCATTAAAGTTGCGTAATCTTGTCGATAATTTTAGTGTGAATTTTAAACAACGTGTCTATTGTTAAAAATAATTTTTTTTTTTTTTTTTAAATTAGATTATTGATATTTTAATAAAAATTTAACTTACTGCTAGCAACGTGGAAAACATTTGCGTCTGGAGTTTCATATGATTACCAATCATAATCTAAATAATAATGATCATAATGAGATCCTAAAAGTGAATTAAATCCTTTCATCTCGTATCTTACTGGAATAGCTTGTTTTACTCCGTTATCAATCGATTTCTAATTTAAAAAAAATTAATTTATTAATTTTTTGACATTTTTATTGAGTTTTAGTTTGACATGAAAATTGTTAATTATTTATTTGTTTGTAAACACATCATTTTGGTCTACAACATCCTGATTTAAATTAATTAATTAAAAAATTAATTACTTAAAAAAATAAAAAAATAAACTGTCAATAAAAAAAATTTTTTAAATATATTTTTAATTAAAAAAAAAATTAATTGTGAATAAATAAAATTTTTAAATAATAATAATTACCTTGTATCTAATCCAAAGAGTATATTTATTAGTTTTTTCACCAAACTTCTCTACAAGGCGCCATTTTTCACAAGGAACCCCATCAATTACTTCTTCCCCGATGCACTAAAAACATAAATTAATTCTATCAAGGCCGTTAAAAAATATTTACAGTAATATTACAGACTTTCCAACTGCTAAAAAAATTATCAAAGAATTATTGATAAAATTTGAACAGGTACCTGCATGCCACTCGTATCTGGAAGAATTGTCTGCGGCTGGATAGTCATTTGATCGTCTCCGTAAATTTTGAAACATGACTCTTTATTCAATTCCTGTTCAGTAGTCATCGGAGCTATTTTGATACTCGATCCATGACTTCCATCACCGCTAAGCTGGAATGTTTTCACCATTCCTAAAAACAAATTAAAATTTTTTATTTTCAAGTCAGTAAAAAAATTTAATAATAAATTTAATTTTTACCTCCGTAATAGTCTATACGACTTGATCCTAGCTTGCCGTCATACCAGGCATAAAACGGCTCCTTTATTTCAGCATAGGGAATATATAAAGTTCCTTTGGTCACATACTGATTACTAAATGCTGGAGATGTTAGATATTTTGTTTTAAGTGGAGATTTCAAGTGCTTCTTGGAGAATTTTGGGTTTTTTATGAAAGCATTTACACACGAGATTCCTAAAAAGTGTAAAAAAATTTTACATGTAAAAAACATCCTTTTTTTTTTTTTTTAACAAATCAATTACAATAAAAAAAATGCTTCTAAAAATTTTCACTTGTAATTTTTATTAATTTTCACATGTGAAACTTTTTAATTAAATTTTTTTTTAATAATATTATTGCTATAAAATTCCAAAAAAATTTTTAACATCTGTCAACTTCAGTGTTATGAAATATAATGTGTGAATAGTCATACAATATACTATTTAGTTCTAATTTAATTAATAAAAAAAAATAAAAAATTATATTTTGTTCATTTTTATAGAAAAAAAATTATTTTAAAAAATTGAAATTGTAATTTTTTAGAGTTTCTAAAGACGGATTTCTTTAAATAAATTTTTTTTGGAATAATTTATTTCTTAAAAAAATAAAAAATTGTCAGCTGTTAATTTAAGTATAATTTATAAATTTTAAAAACTTACCAATAAATAGGATAACAAATATCCTTAAATAATTCATTTTGTTTCCTGCAAAAAAAAAATAAAAATTATCACTATTCTACTTTAAGTACAATTATTAATAACTAAGTGCGATAAGAGGTGATAGCACATTGACCTGTTCAATAGTTGTCTATTGTAACGCTTGTGTTTAGTATGATAATTATTCACAATTAATGTATGAGTTCAATGATCCATAAAAATGAGTTAAATTTTTGACAGTTTAATTATTGTAAACAAATTTATTTACATAAATTACAAGATAAATATTCTTCACTTTTCTTTGTCATTTTATTTGGAATTTAAACTCGAGTAACAATGACAATGACAATAACAACAACAATAAGACACTGAAGTTAACTGACAGAATTTTTTAAATAATTTTATAGCAATTTAATTAATATAAAATAAATTTTAATAAAAAAATTGAAAAAAAATTATTAATGGAAATTTTTTAATTTTAATTGATTTGTAAAAATAATAAAAAATTGACAGTTATCAGCTAACTTCAGTTTACTGACAATAATTAATAAATTAACAATAATTAAAATTTTTACTTACGATAAAACACTTGTAAAATTAATAATAATTAAAAATAAAACATTTATTTATTTATTTTTTATTAAATATCAACTTTAAATATTTTTTAAAGACGCTCTCAGTGGACGTAAACGTCCTTTTGTGGTTAAGAATGAAATGGCGTTTTAATGGCAAGCTTGTTAAATATATAAGGAGCAAGAAGTGAAGTAAAAATAAAAAAATATGTGAATAATAAAAAGAAAATAAAGTGCAATAATTGTATTTATACTCACACGTCGAAGATGATAACAAAAGCGTGATTAACAAAATGATTCACAAAATAGCAATTCACGCCTCCTTTTATATTGCGCGTCTACGCTGGTAAAAAAATCTTCAACGTTTACTCAGCATCTTTGATACTCCTCATAGTTAAAGTAGAAAATTACTGTGCGTTTTATATTTAGTCAAAATATATTAAATTTATTTTTAACTATAAAATTGTCAATTAAAAAATTATTAGAATTTTTTAATTTTATTTTTTAATAAAAAATAGATTTTATAAATTTTTTTTTTTTTTAAACAAGTCACTAATTTGACTAGACTTGTTTACAACTGATAAGTTTGGCGTTAAAAATAATATTTTTTTTAATCACTTTGACAAATGTTTAATGTGTGTTATTAAATATTTATATTTATATACTTGATTGTTAAATAAATTCAAATATTTATTTAACATCAGAATTACCTTTTGATGAATTATAAATTTTATATTGTTTTAAGAAATCATTTTAATTACAAGAAAATGATAAAATAATTCCGCGGAAAATTTTTAAATATTTTAATGAAAATTAATTTAGCCGAGATTTTTTTTTATTGAAAAAATATTTTTAAAAAAATAAAAGAAAAAATTTTTTAAATATTTTTTTGTTCTAATTTAATTATTAAAAAAAAATTAAAAACGTCAGCTAATTTTAAATGAATAAAATTACAAGTATATAATTAAAAAAAGTCATTTATTACAGCGTATAAAAAAGAATCATAATTAATTTCTCTTTAACCTTAAATCATTAATCATAAGAATACTTTTTTAAAATAATATTATTTTGCTAATTATATCTTAGAAATTAATTCAATGTTAAGTTCAATCTATTTTAAAAAAAGTCCATGCACTTTGATTAATTAAATTTTTCGATAATCTGGCTTCATATACAGGTCAATTTAGAATACATTAAAGTAGTTTACTTATCTAAAAAAAATCCTTTAATCAGTTCTATCTGTTCCACATCTAATCGGAATGTTCCTGATAAAATAATTACCAGAACAAAATAAAACTTACACAAAAAAAAAATTTTGTTCGTTCTACAATTCTTTCCCTTCTGCAAATAAATAATAATAAACAATATATATTTAAAGCAACGAATAAAACTAATGATACAACTACTATTCATCTTCCATCATGGAAAATCGAGGGGGCGATTTCCAAACAGCGCTCGAGGTCCTCTTCATACGATCCTTCTTAACTCCCACAAAAAGCTCTGATAAATCTGGCGTGCATTTTTTAGCTCCAAAGAATTTCAAAACATTATTTATCGGAATAAACTGTTGCAGTTCCAATTGAACATTACGAACTCCGGCTGTAAAAAATATTAATTAATAAATAGTAATAAAAAAAAAATAAAAAAAGGCCATTCAGCAGCCAAAATGGACACTTACCTTGCGCCCAGTATGGTATAGGATGTTTAGGATTAGACTCGTTGTCCGATTCATCATCATCAGGATCACTGTCAATTTTATAAGACGTGGGGGCCTGATTTTTCTCCATCTGCATAGCTTTAACTTTAGCTTGATACTGTTGCTTCAATTTAGCATTTTCAGCAGCAACAGCTTGCTGAGCTCTGAGCTCGGCCTTCTTGCGCCGTTCATTCTCCTCTTCTCGTCGCCTTTGTTCAGCGAGTTTCCTTTCAGTTTCTTCAATCTCCTGCATCCTTTGCAGACGCAACTGCTCTTCTTGTCGCTTCTTTTCTTCTTTTTCCTGCGCGCGTTGGAGCTGAGCAAGCCGTTTCTTTTCCGCTTCCTCACGCAATTTTTCCTGCATAATCAAAGCCTGTTTCGCTTTCATTTCTTTCTCCTTCTCCAGCCTGAGTCGCTTTTCCTGCTCCAATTTTTCCTGAGCCTCCCGCGCCTTTTTATTCTTCAATTCTTTCTCCTCCCGCTTGCGTCTTTTCTCTTCAGTTTGCTGTCTCAGCGCCTCTTCCTTCTTCATCCTCGCATCTTCGTCTCGCTGCTTTTTGTCAACCAAGCTGTCGATGGAGCTTGATTTACTCAGCGGTTTCGAGTGACTCATCGAATCGATTGACGACGCGTGACTCATGTGACTTGTCTTAGAAGTAGTCGCTGCTCTGGTAGAAGCTGGTAAGACGTGAGCATTGACCGGAGTATGAGCTAACCGATTCACCGACATTGGCATGTGCAATCTCGCTTTGCTAACTGGAGTCGTTCTCAATTGTTGCTTCTGCGCCAGCTTGTCAGACTTAGCAACTGGCAGTCGTGACTTTTGAGCAGAATTTAACAGCGCGTTCTCTTTTTCATTGTCATCATCGCGCTTCTGCTTAGCGATAGCAATTTTTTTGGCTTTAGCCAATGACTTGCGAGCAAGAGCAGCTTTTGGGTTCGGAGTTTTGGCAGCTTCGCTGGCTGCAGTGTCAGCAGCGTTCGCCATAGCTCGCGTTTTAGTTCTTGTAACTCTTCCAGTTGTTGGTTCTTTGGTAGGACTCCGCGCAACTTGTTCAAAAGCCTCTACTTTATTCTTTACAGACTGCTTTGCATAAGGACTGAACAGTGCGTTCTGTTTGTACCTCAAATCCTTTGTTTTAGGGTTTGTCTTAACAGGAGTAGCTAACACTTCATCATCGGAGTCTTCGGTTTCACTTACTACAGCAGCTTTTATTTTTCTGAATTTTTTAGTCGCTGACTTGGATGAATTGATAGCTTTTACGCGTTCTGGCGAAGACTCATCGTCAGTAATAAGCTCATCAATCTCTGAATGAACGATATTAGATTTTAACGACGACGTTTGCTTACGCAATTCATTCTTTGATAGCCGTACTATTGGTCCTGTGTCACCGGAAGTTGATGGCAGTGAGTTTTTACTCAAAGTAACAGTTTGATTCATTTTATCCAACACCACTGTTACGTTCATCATTTTTCTGTCGATGGTCATGGTGCTATTGGGATTCATCGTTGAATTCATTGGCAGCATTTTGCTACTGATAGCATCTTCATACATTGAGGCTTCAGTGATAAGAGTGTTGTCTTGTTCGCCGACACTCTTATCAGCTGCCGGCTCTGGTATTATAGGTGTTGGCATTTTTGTAGACCGAGTTTCGTGCGGGGGACTCATCATTTCAATATCATTTTCATTTTTGTTATTATCCTCTTCGTTTAGCTCCATTGTTGAAGATATTCGCTCGACTTTGATCACTACTTTATCCATTATTTTGGATTTCTTTTTCTCGACTTTTGATTGCTTGGATGGTCTCTTGAACTCTTCTTCGTCAGATCCACTAACAGACTGTTTCACTCGCTTGCCCCGGGTCGCTCGAGGTTTCTGCTAATAAAACATAAATTTATAATTATAAAATTATTAATTAAAATATTTATTTAATATTTATATAAAACTACTCGGCTGCCTTATTTCAAGAATTTTTTAATTTTTTACCAGATAAATAAATAAATAAAATAAAAGTAATATTTACCACTACTGCTACTTCCATGGCGTCTTCATCGTGAGACGGTCTGCGTAGTTTGGCATTGAGCGTTATCGATTGCTGTTTCTTGATTTTTTCATTAGCCTTGACGGAAGCACCGCGTCGAGACCTAGGAACAATTACTTCTTCTTCTTCTTCCTCCTTGTCTGGTTCCTCGTCATTGGTCTTCGCTGGTGTCTCGTCGGTGTCATTTTCTTCGGGCAAAACTTCTTCGTTCTCCGGAATCGTGTTGTAGCGTTTGCGCTTCGGTGTCTTGGGAAGGAGTCCCTGTCTCTTGTTACCGATTTGAGTGCCCAAATCTCGAATGAAGTTTACATGATCTTTGCGTAATTGTTCTATTGTTGCCAAGCCAGCTAACAATGTTTGATGGAAACCGTTCAAATCATTTAAAACCAGGTTTAATCCTGCTTCCTTCGCGGAACGATCCATCTCGAACTTCTGAGAAATTAAATTAATTTTTAGTTTTATATATTTATAAACATTTATCACTATTGCACTGATGGATAATAAAAAAATAATATAATTATAATAATAATTTTTTTTAAGAAAAAAATAATTTCCCGGCATGTGTTATTTTTAGTGTCACTGTAAATAAAACATATCAACCATTTTGAATTGCCGGGAAACAGCAGAATCAAAAAATTTGAAATAAATAAAATTATTAATTAATAAACTCACCCAATAATTTTTTAATCGTTGTTTGCTCCAAAAGCCACCATCAACTGATAATTATTAAGCTAATGATAGCTGTATCCGGTAAATAAATGTGGATCTCAATCTAAAATTCGTTACATTAACCTCTTGACGAGTTAAGTAACTGACGGGAACAAAAAGAGTTAGTAATAACAAAAACAAAATAAACTTTTTTTTTTAACATGAAACTTTAACAAAAAATAACACTGTTTTATAATGAAATTAATGAAATGATAATTTTAATCAAAATAATAAAATAAAAAGACGCGCTAAATTAACTAAAACCAAGCAACACCGGTCCAGCCAGTATAAACCAGTGCTGCAGTACACTATAGACCAAAGAGTGCAAGAAGGGGAAGGCTCTCATAACGGGCAATCTAAAGCTTAGTGAGTTTTAGCGTAGAATCTTTTATTTCAATTTAAGAAAATATTAAAATCAATAAAAAAAATTTTTTAAGCTATAATAATAATAAAAGTAAAGTATATTTAATTAATAAAAATACTTACCGGTGTTATAATACTGCGCATTTAGTAAATTAACGCTTATTTTGAATCATCATGACAGTTATTCAGTTATTGGATACAACTACCAGATGGCGTTTGAGTAAAAATCTTGTATAATGCATTTTATCTTCTGACCGGTGGTGGCGCTTCGAGCGCTTTGTTGAACCTTCCTGCCAGTAGAGGCGTGACCGAGGATTGCCGCCAAAATCTACGCGACCTTCTCCTCCTCTTGACAGTTAAGTTTAAAAATTTTTAGTTCTCCTCTCAGCTGTCAGAAGCGCTGAATTTAGTTATAAATTTTTTTTTAACAAATAAATTACTGCTAAAATTAACAGGTAGAAATTTTAATTAATAAAAAATTCAATTCGTTAATAAATTAATTTTTTTGCTGAATGTGTCATTAATTTTTTTGTAATAATTTTATTAATAAAATAAATTCTAAAAAAGTTTAGATGTCGGCTGAATTAATTTTCATATTTATCTTGATTTTATTTTCAATTAACATTTATGAATTATATAAATATTCATTGATATATATAATTGGCTTATCTTAATGTTAATTAAATAATAATTACCAGTGATTAAAACTAACAGAAGTTGAAAATTAACTTGGCAGATATTTAATAATTTTAAGAATTGTTTTTTTGCAAATAAATTATGTCAAAAAAAAAATTGACATTTAAAAATTAAAAATGCAATTTTTTAAAAATAATTTTAGAATTTAATTGAAATTAAAAAATACTCAAGTGACTGCTAACTTAGTAGTGATTAACAACAGTGTGAAGAAATAAAAAAAAAGAGGTGAGATTTTTCAATATATTTTATTTGTATGGACAATTTCGGAGCATAGTGCACAATATATTTTATTAATATATAATAATAATCATAATCATAATAATAATAATAATAAAAATAATTATAATCATAATAATAATAATAAAATGTCTGGGAAGGGAGTCAGAGTACATAGTCTGGATCTGAACACAATATCTTACAATATAACGACGACTGTCTGTATTCTGTATTTGCTTCTGTACGTTATTGTTATTGTTATTAATTTCTCTCCATTAATTCTTATATATTCGTTCGAGTAATTATATAAAGCACATTAACTATGTTTTCATTCTAAAAAAAGAAACAAAGGAGATAAATTAGCGAAGTCAATAATATTATTATCATTATAATATATTTTTCAGTCAGTTACGATTTGAATAATTGGTATTTATTTAATTACAATCCCCAGATTAAGTTACCGCAATTATTTAAATATTTATATATAAATGGAATATTCGTTATTTAACTTTATATTTTTCTAATTACATTTCAATTTATTACAAGGGATACGCCGTTATTATTATTATTTATTATTTATTAATTACCTCTATTAACGTTCGTAGGTACAATAAGGCTCGATGCGGGTGTAACCGAATAAAAATAGCTAAATGTCATCCAATCACTCGTTTATTAACTCAGTAGCTCGTTACTCATTACTTTTATTAACAATCTATTATTTATTTATTAAAAGCAAATACATTGTACAGCCTATACAATTTCCGGAATAATTTTAAAATCCTTTTTTTTTTTTGGTAAAACTCGGAGATTAGGGCAGGGTCCAGGTACTTAGGCTATCTGTATATTTTCCATAAAAAGCTTACTTATTTTTATTTTTTTTTTTTTTTCAATTATTCCGTTTTAAATAAAACGTTAATTTATAATATTAATAAAAGCAAATTTAAGTTGTTAATATTTTAAAATGTTTGTTTTTTAATTTTATTTTTATAAAAATCACAGCACAGCACCAGCAATATTTTGTTAAAAGCCTACCCTTAATTCTCCGGTTGACCTCATTAAAACTGAGGCGTTTTACTCGATATTAAAGTTTCTGATAATTATGCAATTAATTTTTGATTTGGCATTTGCGACACTATGCAGTCCAATAAAAAACTCTGCGCATCCTGGTACAGGATACACAAAGCGTTCATACACTTGTCATTTCGCAATGGCAATTATAGTAAAATAAAATTATAATAAAATAATACAGTATAATAATCATATAATTATAATATTATTATAATAATAATAATTATCCTAGTATTATGTATTCACCTAAATTTAGTTGTATATATATTTTTTATTAATAATACGTTGATTTTTTTGTTATTTTTATTCAATTTTTTGTCACTACTTAATTCTTTGCCTCTCTGGTCTTATTTTATTTTATTTTTAAAACCTACTATCGCATCACTAGCTAGTTATATTTTCATGTTTTTTTTTTCTTCATTATTTAGTAAACAAATAGCGTTCTACTTTTCGATTTACATTTTTATACTTAATAATAACGCATCTTAATTATTTAGAATCATTATTTCTTCCTTAAGAAGTATCCACGCATACGCTCTATTTTATAATTTTTTTTTTTTTTTTATATTTATAGTTCTTACTCGCTAGTCACGTTAATATTACAGTGTATTTATATTTATATTTATATATATCTTCATATTTATGTATAATAAATTTTCTAGAGATAAATTTATCCATTAAAAATTAACGCAGTTACTAAAAAAAGAAATAAAACGTATGCCAGTTATTATCTTTACAGTTAAATACATATCGGACAGCGAATTATGGTTATATTATAATCTATAATCACAATCACAATTACTCTTAATCATTCATACCCATTTACATACATAAAAAAATTCATACATTACATACGTTATTAAATTATCATACAATTTTAAAAGATATTTCATCAATTTATTTAATAATTATTAATTATTAATTATCAATACGCTTAATATTAAATATTTGTGTAACTCACGTAAAAAAGTGTCTGATCGTGAGCATTTCAGTCTACCAAGACTTGAAAAAAAGCAAGTCGTTAATCACCATTGAGACTTTGTTCTTTACCCTTTACTTTTTTTTTTTTTTTTTTTTTTTTTAAAGTTTTTTTTTAAAAAAATTG